>JAUKNK010000227.1:1392500-1410000 GCA_030765055.1 Mantis religiosa | reverse complement strand
CGAATGCTATCGCTCTTAAATATGCTGCTACAATTATATGTTAACCATTTACACATATTCGTAGTTCATATACTGAGAAATGTATTTTCCGTAAAGCAATCAAATTTGCAAATGTTATTCTTGTTTACAAAAATTGTAGTAAAGGCAATCCTTCTAACTATAGACATACCAGCATATTACCTATAGTAGTCAATGCTTTGGAAGTGTTTTAAAGAAGCCAATAATTGAATATTTTGAAGATAATGCTCTCTTTTCGTTTAATCAGTGTGGCTTTAGAACTATCACAAAGATGTGATGCAGTTGTTCCATTTAATAAACCCAATTTATTGGCTATAGAAGAACATAATTCTGTGGTGTGGAGCATTTTTATGTAACATTTAATAAATTTTTTCACGATATTCTCATTTACAAGTTAGATTCCAAGGTCTTTTCGAGGAGAGTACCCATTTTATTGTTTCATATTTAAGTGAGAAACACCGCTCAGTGTGTACCAGTGCTTGTAAGTTCGAATTTAAGTTTGTGAAAAATGGTGTCCCACAGGGCTCTGTTCTCAGTCTAGTTCTTTTTTTAATTATATATTAACAAACTATCTGACTATGTAAGAGACAATTTCATCCAAACATATTCATTTGCCGATGATTTAACCCTGAATTAATAGAAACTGCCTGCGTGAAAGTAAAGTCATGGTGTATAATTCAAAACAAAACTGTAAATATTAATTTTTATTTATATTAAGCCTGAAATACTCTTGACTAAAGCACGAGATTCTTGAGTATCTTCTTTAATAAAGATGTGGCCTGAAAGCCACACACTGACTATGTTTAAAATAAAATAACTAGAGGAATATGTATGTTTCGTGCTGTAAGAGCAAATGTATAATAATAAAGGTATCATTAATGAAGGTAGATATATCTTAGTTATATTTATGGAGTCTACCTGTGGAGAAAACACACTTATACAAACATAATACTCATTTCACAACAGAGGGCTATGAGTATCACATGTGGGGCTGCACCTACTGCGCATGTAAACCACTATTTATTGAGTTGGAGATACCTGCCTACTCTTTTTTGTATTTATTTTTTTAACTATCCTCTCTATGTGAAGGAAAATTTGTACGAATTTACCTACTATAATGTTAATAAAAACTATCTTAAAGGACTTCATATAATTTATACCTAAGTTAAGTCCACAAAAAGAAACTGCTTTGATAATATACGAGGATTGGGACAAAACCTATGGAAACCCCTTTTTTTCCCCTGAAGGTCACAGTCCGGTTAGAAAATATGACATATACAGAAGATGGGACAAGGTGCTAGCTGCAACTGTGGACAGTGAATAGCACTAAGATATCATAACAAACTAATTTATTAAGGTAGTATATGGGGCAATGAGGCCTTCATGGTGCAAAACATTGAGAGCACAGTACACATACAGCTGACATGGCAAACCTAGACCTAAAGACCCTCAAAGTAGTCCGCTGCTACCATCACCACACGCTGCCAACTATGTGGGAGGCGCTTAATACCATATGCTTCATCATTTGCCACACCGTTTGTGAATTGGGTCACCTGCTCTCGGGCAGCATTAGCAATGTCCTCTCGTGTTGCAAATAATCTACCATGTTTCGAGTGAGATCAAAATCGCTAGGCGAAATGTCGGGAGAGTACGGTGTGTGCTCCTCTTCTTACCCTCCCCAACGTTGCTGTAGCTACATTACACACTACGATTTATATGGTTTTAATTTGTCGTTCATGATTATTGCAAATCCAAAGATCCAGCCGATTCTCCCGAACGCCACTTCGTACATGTCGCACCAGGAAGTCCCTGTAGTACTGTGTGGTCACTCTTCTGCTATGTGGAACAAAATGGCAAAAAATGACACCCCTGGCGTCCACCAACATTTTAGTAGGAAGGGATTCTTATGGAACTTCGGTTTTCTTGGGGATCCAGCACGTCACCACACGGTGGACTAACGTTTCAGTACTGGTTCGTATGCTCTGGCCCAATATTCATCGATGGTGATTATTCGTGAAAAGAATTGATCGCCGTTCTGTCTGTTATCAGAGTGCAAGGTGGTCAGAGCATATTGCATAGCGCACCCACCTTTGAATCCGTTAGTGTATGCGGTACTCACTGCAAAGCGATTTTGCGTTGTTGCAGCTCCTTACGCAATGTCCTGTGGACGGTGCGTTTCTGGGTGCCACTTGCCATCTCTAGTTCCAGTAGCATCCATCGTCTGTCTTCATCAAGCAGCTGCTCGTTGAGGGCACGAGCCACGACGGTTCGCACACTGACTGATCTTCCCGAACGTTTCCTATCACTGGTTGTAACACGTCCTTGCTGAAAGATTCCTGCCCACCGTGCTACTGTACGGTATGGCAGGGCAATAGTCAAGGGCTCTCACTTATTCACTGTGACATTCCAGACCTGTAAAGAGAGTTGACAAAACTAATCATCTGTAGCTTTGTAAAGAAATATCCCACACAAAGTTATTCAAAAGCCATATTTTTGCAATCGCTTTAATGCTCCATGTTTTCCCTGTTCAATGGCACGTTCATAACTCATATTTAAAACAGGTCAACCGTGTTAGAAACTGGTTTGTTAAAAAAATTTCATTTGAATGCCTTTGGCGTTATATTTGCATATTGTCGCATCGTAAGTTGGTGATTGGCGTTTTGCCTCCACGTGCTATTCAGCTGCGAAAACAAGGAGAGGGGATAAACACGTCACTGACACCTCATTGCGGTCGCCTAGCATCCAACAATCCACAAATCAAAAGTAAACTGTTGCCATAGCAACCCGGCACGCTTATCCCATGTTGCGAACTCTATCACATTACACCACGTGCTTTATGCATGACGCTAGTCTATCGCCATGTTGAGCTTTGCAGTAAACAGACACTGCTACTATTGTTGCTTCGCTTATGAATCAGCGGTATCACAATACCGTCGTCGTTCGTTGCCCTTTAATATGAGACGTTGGAATAGAATGCATAACTGTGCAGGTATAACACTTTTGCTTCTCTAAATCTTAACTGTATACAACCATTTATTTTTTGTTCATTCCGAAGATTTCGTATGCTGTCATCAGGTAACTGCTCACTTAAAAGTGTAGACAGTCGTACGGCAGTCATATGATTAATACTGCAGTACGCAAATTCCTAGGAATATGTGCGTGTGCATTAGCGCAACCGAACTTCCTTCTCCCCTCTACACGCCATCGTCGTTGTCTAGCACGTGGAGAGGAATGGTAAAGTGGCAACGGTGCTATCCCATCTCCTTCTTCATTCCTTCAACTGTGAATCACCAACTTATAATGCACCCATAATAGTACATGACTTTCATAATTGTGTTTTAGGATACATTTCAGATATAGAAAAACTAGTATTTATGCCAAATTTTATACTTAAAACACTTCAGTTCTAATACCGATAGCTTAAGCTTCCAAATTATTTCCAATTATAATCAGAAACATAGCCTTTAATACAAAAGGCTCTTAAGTTTTTTGTTTGTTTATCGATGAAATTAGGAAATGGATAAGGATATCAATAAAGTTTCATTAGTTTCATATGTTTCCAACACATTGCAACGTTGATATGTACCGTCTGCATTTAATTACTTTATATTTGCTTATTGATTTTAAATGAATGGTTAGCAAACATAAGCAGTGACATCTGTAGATTCAACTATTCAAATAGTTCTTTTCCGTTTCTGCAGATGATGCTAGTCGTTGGGGGAAATTTGCGCACTCTTTTGATAAAAACGTGTACTTATTGAACTACTACCCAGAACACGCAGTGCAATAGTCCATTAATAACATTCGTTCAGATGATTCATTATAGCTATTTCACCACAAATATAAGTATTGAGGTCCCATGAATTCAACTAAGACACTTTTAGAGTAAGGTTTTCTGTGTATCTGTGTGCATGCGTGAATGTGTGTGCTGATATGCGTATGTGTGTGTGGAAGAGAGAGAGAGAGAGAGAGAGAGAGAGAGAGAGAGAGAGAGAGAGAGAGAGAGAGAGAGAGAGAGAGAGAGAGAGAGAGAGAGAGAAGCATAAAGCCAACCCTTAATGCCAGATAAGTGTCAATGCCACTTATCGTTAGTCACTTTGACACCGCGATAAACATGTCTTCAAAACGTAATTTGGTAGTGTTTCGGAAACCTTACCTTTAAGCAGCTGTTCATAAATTATATTTAGTGTCTCTTGAGCTCAAATATCAAAATCGGACGTAAACAATGTGTAACATGCTACCTGCAGTAATTGTTAGTGTTCTGCGTCTTTCGTGCTAGCATCCGGCGAAGGCTATTTACGAAATATGAGTAAAGAATGTTGATGCAACTTGCCGACTTAAGATTACCTATATTGCTGCCCCTTATTTCTACGTTTTAAATTTTGAAGCAATGTGGCCTATCCTCAGGGTAGAGCAAACAGTTCCGTCAAAGGGTATACGTGGATATGTATGGGAGTAAGGGTGGTTCTAATGACACTGGAATGCAAGTTTCAGACTGGTTTAATGACTGTTTCTTTTTCATCATCACATCAAACTCGAAGTTGCCGTCCAAGGGTTACCAATATATCACTGTTCAGAGTTACTGTAGGTCAAATGCGTAATACGAGATAACACTTAGTTCCTTAATTACTTAGAAACCGATAGATACATTTTCTCTTCTGCTGGTCGTCTGATTTCCCTCAAGACAGAACCAGATGTCTTTCTTACTAGCCCGCCAGCAACGTTATGGCTCTCTGGGGCACTGCAGCTGTGTGTGACTTTCATCTCTGGAAGCCCTCCCTTTGTTCACATCAAAATTCCTTTTGTGACTATTTGAATAGAAGAAAGTCTTAAAGAAAATAACTTAATGAGGGCATATAGAGAAACTGGATAGCTAAGAGAAGACTTTGAACATCAAACTAATATATTGAATAATAAAAATGGCAAACTTGTAGCTAATGAGACAGAAATAGGAATCAGATGTAAGGATTACTTTCAGGAGCTTCTTAGCTCTACAATAGGAAAAATGCCAAACACATCAGTATCAAAAAAAAGAAGGAAAAGCGAAATATAGAAGAAATGGAACCACCTGACATAATAGATGTAGAAATAGCACTACAAGCAATGAGAAATAATAGATCCCCAAGTATAGGTAACATACCAGCTGAGCTATATAAATATGGTGGAAATAAAATAAAGGAAAGACTATAGTACAAATTAATAAAACGGATATGGCATAAGGAAGTAATACCAACGCAGTGGAAAACCAGTGTAAATATATAAATATATAAAAATAAAGGAGATAAATAAGAATGTCGGAGTTAAAGGGGAACATCTCTCCAATGCACGGGATATAAGATTCTTACAACCATTGTTAACAATAAACTTAAACTATATGCAGAAAAGATAATAGGGGAATACCAGTCAGGATTTAGACCTGGAAGATCAACATAGGATCAACTATTTACAATTAAACAAATCCTAGAAAATATGTGGGATACATAGAGATACATCAAATTTTTATAGACTTCCAGAAAGCATATGACAACTTAGAATTGGGAAAGATATTTTATGGAAGAGTTTCAAATTCCAGAGAAGTTAATAAACTTATTGAAAGCCACAATGGATAATACTACAGCCGAAATTAAAATTGGGAACCACATAACAGACAGTTTTAATATGCAAAATGGACTAAAACAAGGGTATGAGCTGGCACCCACCTTGTTTAACTTAACACTGGAATATATTATTAGGAAACTACTAGTGGATGTAAAATTCACAATATATTATAGAACTGTACAGCTATTGGCATATGCAGATGATATAAATATAGTAGGGAGAACCAACCAGGCAGTCTCAGAAATATACCCAAAACTGTAGGAAAATGCAAAGGAAGTAGGACTTATGATATATAAAGAGAAAACAAAAGCTATGATACGAAAGAGAAGTAGTAAGAACTAAAGCAGAAATACCAGCACTAGAGAAAATCATCTGGAAAGAGTTAATGGCTTCAAGAATCTAGGAATAATAAAAATAATGAAAACGAGGAAATAAAGGCTCGGATAACAGCAGCAAACAAAGCATATGCCTCATTACAGAAAATATTTAGGAATAAAATAATATTCCCTAAAACAAACATAAGATTATACAAAAAATTAATTAAACCAGTGTTAATATATGGCTGCGAGGCTTAGACATTGACTCAAGTCATGGAGGAGAAACTATTAATATTCGAAAGGAAGATACTTCGAAGGGTATATGGACCAACTAAAGTTAATGGAGTATGGCGAAACAGGTATAATAAAGAATTATATGAGATATACAACGATATAGACATAGCATAAGAAATTAAGTTTAGAAGATTAAGATGGGCGGTTCATGTTCAAAGAATGGAAGAGCAACGGATCCCCAAAAAACTGTTAGAAGGAAAATGTTACAATACAAGACCTAAAGGCAGACCAGAAAACCGTTGGGAGGATACAGTAAGAAGAGATGCCTTCCAGATTTTGGGAGTCCAAATGTGGAGACGAAAAGCAGAGGATAGGGATGAATGGAGGCAAAAACTGAGGGAGGATGAAACCAAAAGGGGCTGTAAAAGCCATATAGTAGTAGACTATTTGTCCATTGTGATCATTAGTTTCGGTAATGCCATTATTAGGGGTCCGAACAATTCCATTTCAAATGGAGTCAAGTGTTATACACTTAGAATCTCTGCTAAGAACCTCTTTCTTCCGTGTCTTTTGTTAAACAACTCAACCAACTGCACCTGTTCGGGTTATAACCAATATACAGCGTTACTCTGAAACCCATTACGATTCTTTGTCCACTTATATCCCTCAATCTCGGTATCAATGTTAGTATTGTAGTGATGTTTGTGTGACTTACCGAGGTTATCTAGCGATTATAGCTGCCTCGGAAATTGACTTTTGTTCCAGCTCATCACCAGTGAGCACATGTAACCTTATAATACATATAACCAGTCAGCAATATAACCTTGGCGAGTTTTTGATGCACCCGTTTTTAAGGCAAGCATATGTACTATAGATCAGTTGTCATTTTTTCAACTTGGTGTACTTGTCTTTGTAATTTTTTCCATAGCTTTATTTTGGGAACAATTGAAGGTCTGGATATTTATTTCATTTTGTGATTCGAATTTGTGAACAGGTTTTAAAAAGTATGTTATAGAATGTTAACGTGTTCTTGTCTATTCCAATTCATGCTAATTTTAATTCCTGTTCGTACCCGAGGTTATTGCTTAATAAAATTGATTCTGATTCGTGGTCACACACAGATGTTAAATGAAAAGCGTTTTGAGTGTAACTTCTTCTGTTAGTATAAAGCGGATGCATTTCATAGATGCTAAAACGATATTATTTGCAGCTTACCTACCGTCTTATTGTGATAGAGTCAGAGGCAAGAGTCACACGTCGAACATTAGAATATGAGTGGGCATTAGACTGCACATTGCTCAGCAAGAAGCATAAGTACAAATCTGTTTTTGTAACTGCTTTTGCAAAGTATTGTATATGTTCGAGATGTTCTCTTGAAACAATGCAAGTGAAAAGAGGATTAGAAATCGAAGTTTTGGGGGCGTACACCTCTTCCACCATCAGGATGTATCAGGATATCTTTCCGAGAAGTTCTCGAACATATTTGTCGCCAGGAAAGCTTCAGATCTTATTTTATTCTATATTGTGAAATATATTGTGGCGTAGTTTCAGCTATTTAATGTGTATTTGTTCAATTTACGCTGGACTGACTTGTCTTTTTACAGACAGATAGAGAGACGGATAGTAATACGCATTTTACAGCTTTAGTTAATTGATGGAAATTAATCATTTCTCCACACTAGCCGTATATATGCTAAGATATTTGATGGATAGAGCCAACATGAAAAATTCAATGCCATGGCCGAAACCCGAAACACGGATCTCCCGGCTTCCGTCCAGTCGCTCCTAACCTCCGAGCCACAAGGTGTCAAAACGTTTATTGGATCCATGATTGTTATATGTTAATTCTATGCTCTATGGAGCCTGTATTCGTTTGAATTTCATTTGTTTTATCCAGCTAAATGCCTTAATGCTGGAGGCTTTATCTTATACAATATGATTGGAATCTGTTAACTCGTAGCCCTATGGAGCATGTACTCATTGGAACTTCGTATGTTACATCCAAGCATATGACTTAATGTTGGTGTCTTTCTCTTATACAAAATGACTGGAACTTGTTAACTCTGAGCTCTATGATGCGTGTAATCTTTTAAACTTCATTTGTTTTATCCTGCGAAATAACTCAACGTTGGAGGTTTTCTGTTTTATAAAATGATTTTTACTTGTTAACTCGAAGCTCTTTGGAGCCTATACTCATTTAAATGCCATTAGTTTCAGTAACCGATATGACTCAATGTTGGCGGTTTTCTCTAATCCAAAAAGTTTGTTATTTGTTAAATCTAAGCGTTATGGGGCCGGGATTTTTCAACTTCAATTGTTTCATCATCCGAAATATGTTAATGTTGGAGGTTTCCTCTCTTGCAAAATGATTATCATTAGATAAATCTGAACCCTTTGGAGCCTGTATTTACTTTAACTGCATTTTTTTCATTGTCCAGCAACACTCAATGTTGGAGGACTTATATTATTCAAAAAGGTTGTTAACTGTGTAAACTAAGCGTTATGAGGACGGTACTGCTTTGAACTTTTGTTTCATCCTCCGAAATATCCTAATGAAGGAGGTTTTCTCTTATTCAAAGTGCCTTTAATTTGTTAAATCTAAGTTGTTTGCAGCCTGTTTTCATTTGAGCATCATTTGCTTCACTATCCGATATTACTCAATGTTGGAGGTTTTCTCTTACCAAAATGATTGTTATACGCTAATTCTAAGTTCTATGGAGCCTGTATTCATTTGAAATTCATTTGTTTTATTGTCCAATATCACTCAATGTTGGAGGTATTCTCTTATCCAAAAATATTTTTAGCTGTTAAATCTAGGCGTTATGAGGCCGGCACTCCTTTGAACATCATTTTCTTCATTCTCCGAAATAACCCAATGATGGAGCTAATCTTTTATACAAAGTGATATTTATTTGTTAACTCGAAGCTCTTTGGAGCCTGTACCCATTTAAACTTCATTTGTTTCACTATCCGATATGACTCACTGTTGGGGGTTTTCTCTTATCCAAAATGCTTGTTATATGTTAATTCTAAGTTCTCTGGAGCCTATATTCATTTGAACTGCATTTGTTTCATCCACCTAATGACTTAATGCTGGAGGCTTTATCTTACACTATATGATTGCAATGTGTAAACTCGTAGCTCTGTGGAGCGTGTACTCCTGGGAACTTCATTTGTTACATCTACGCATATGACTTATTTTTGGAGGCTTTCTCATAAACAAAATGATTATAACCTGTTAACTCTAAGCTCCATGGAGCGCGTACTCTTTTGACTTGTGATACCGAAATTAAGGTTTGCCATAAGTAAAGAGTCATGATGGATCTTAGTTACAAATTGTCGCGACAACGTGGAACCTTGTTTGATACAAAACATTATTGTATTAAATTGGCGCGCCAACGCGGGACTCGATACGAGAAGGAGGCTTGACACGAGCAGCAGATTCAACCCGAGGAGGAGGTACAACTTGAGAAGGAAGTTCAACCTAGAAGGAGATTCAACCCGAAATGAGGTTCAACAGGAGAAGGAGGTTCGACACGAGGACGTTCGACAGCAAGCGGATCTACAACGGTTCTACTGGAAAGAAGAGAGACCAGCATCTTTAGTGACATCAAGAGCCAGTTGAAAATCAAAGGTACAGAGTGTTAAATTATATACTAGACTATTGTGAATATATTTGAGGAGTGGAAAAATGTTGAATCAAAATTCTGTAAAAAGCATGGAGGTTCAGGAGGTTGATGATAATAGCTGTAGACAGGAAGTCGAAGTAGCAGAGTGTAGTGTAACTGTACCAAATAATGTAGAAATGCAAAGAAGTATGTTAGGGGAACTCAGAAAAATGTTTGTAAGTTTCAGTAAAAAGATAGAGAATGGTATTCAAGCTTTAAGAAAAGACAATGAAAGTTTAAGTAAACAGATGGATGATAACAATAAAAATTTAAGAGAAAGTTTAAGAAAAGAGATGAAGAATAACAATCAAAGTTTAAAAAAGATAGAAGAAAAGTTAGAAAATAGTGTCCAGAAGTTAGAGGTAGGACAAATAGAACTAGGAAAGAAGTTAGAGAATCAACAAAAGGCATTAGAAAATGTCAGACAACAAGTTAGTCAGGAAATAGAGATTGTGAGGATGGAAGTTAGTCAGGAGATAGAGAATTCTGAAATTAAAATTGTCAACTTAGTTAAGGAGAAATAAGATAATGAAAACAGGAAACTGAGAGAGGAAATAGTTCAGAAATTATACAATTAGAGAGAAATAGCTACAAAGGAATTAGAAGAAACAAGGAGTAGATTAGAAGTATCAGAAGGGGAAAGTAGAAGACAGATGAGGAATTTGGAGGAAATTACTGGTCAAATGAAAGAGGTAGCGATAGAAATCAAAGGAGTAAAGGAAAATTCAGAAAATTTAAGTATAAGTGGAAATGTTCCTAGTTCTAGTTCTAGCAATGTGAGGTAAATGCACGAAACGAGGCGATGCCCAATGCTTCAGCTGATATTTCGTTGCTAAATATGGGTGCTAGCACCTCCAGTAATGACACCAGATACAATAATGGAGACAGAAATGGTGGTCCGAATATGACATGGCCGAGCCATATTCTGAACGAAATTGTACCACCAATTTTTGAAAAAGAGGATTCTGATGATCCTAAAGTGTTTATTGCAGGATTACAGGAGTATTTTGCGATAAAATGTATACCGGAGGAGTACAAAACGGCCATATTGAGAAAATGTTTTAAAGGTAACGCTGCGAATTGGATAGATTTATCCATGGGAGATAGCAATGACTTCGAGACTTTTATTATTTTATTCCTGAACAGATATTGGGGAGCGAACAGACAGGCTAGTATAAGGCTCGAGATAAGCAACGGGAAATTTAACTCTAGAACCGAACAGCACATGGTGAGCTATTTTATGAAAGTAGCTAGAAAATCAAAAATGTTAGATCCCCCTATTAGTGAGAAAGAACTGATAAACCTCATGACAACTCATTATCCTGAGACTATCCAACATTATTTGATCATAGCCAAACCCAATAATGTCGCTGCCATGATTGATTTATTATTAATCTTAGAAAGCAACAAGCCGAGAAACGATTCGGAAAATAAAAATCAAGAGACAAGCGGAAGAGAAAGGTGGAGTAATTTCGGGCAAGGGGCAGAGTCATATCACAATCGGAATGGCATTAGAAATAGATATCGAGGTCCAGTGCCGAGGATTGAAGCGAACTCCTGGGAAGGTAGAAGTACATATAACTTTGACAGGGACAATAGAAATCGGAATGGGGAGAACCGTGAAAGGAACATTCAAGTAAACTACATGAATGCAGGCCGATTTGATAGGAACAGAAGGGGAAAGCATATAGATTTAGAAGACATTCTAGCAATGAATATTGGAGGAATGACGATAGTTATGAGTTAAGGCCGAGGTCGCCGAGGCAGGGAGACAGGTATAGAGATGGTCGTTATTCTACTGAGAACGCAGAAAGGTCTGAGGTAATTAATACAAGACGGATGGTAGTAAACAATCAAAATCAAGTGCCGGAAACCAGGAACATAAACAGTGGAACTCGAACCGGAGCTATAAGTCGGACGCAGGGAAACGCCAATCCCAGTCAAACGCGCCTTCAGTGAGAACTGGGAGAAATACAAAATACTTAGTGACATTGGAATATATTTTCGGATATTAACATATAAAAAGCACAAGGATTGGGTAAAATTTTGTCCCGTGATTGAGAAAATTACTAATAATACAATAAATTTAACTACAGTATTCGAACCCGTTAGACTCATGTTCGGCATTGAGCCGGAATCCATATTCAAAGAAATAACAGAAAATGTAGACACCAACAAAACCCAGTTAAGCAATGAAGAGAGGACTAAAATTGCCTTTAAGAGAATTAAGCAAAAAGCAGAAAAAAAGAAATTAAAGAGAAAAGAAGGAAAGCATAATTGGGAGCCAAAGATCGGTGATTTAGTACTGGAAAAACCCATAAATTATCAAGTGCATTTAAAGGTAAAAATAAAAGGACGGATTTGATTGGTGAGCATACATTCCAATTAGCAGATGTCAAGAACAATAAACTATTAGGTAGGTAGCATAAGCAATTCCTTTGTCCTTACGAGAAGCCGATAGATGTCCCTGACTCCTAAATAAGTTGTTGGTATAATTTGCTCAGAAAAGACGGATATGTCCGTAGTTTTAAAGAACTAAAGTACCATAACAAAATTTGTAAAATTAGAAGAAACACAAACTTCTAAATTGTATAGGTTAAGTATTAACAGTGTAGTGTAAAATTTATAGTTGAAGTATATATGCAGTGAAACTCTAAACAAGTGAAACAAGAAAGAAACTAAATGAAAATAATATTTATATAAAATCCTCGAGAATTATTCGGCAATGTTGTATGAGTAAAAAAAAAAAATATATCAAAATAACATTGAAAGACTTTTGAAAAGAATGTTCATATAGAATCCGGAGGAAGAATTCAGAAATATGTATATAAAAAAGGTATTATTAATGTACAATGGTTTAAACATGGGAGCGTATATTTATGAATTGTTCTAGGTGTAACAATAATATGAATTAATTTTAAGTGGATCAGATGGAGAAAAAGAGAGAGATGATGATGTAGATTGAAGTATTTTCCATTGAGTGATATATAAAAGTGGAAAATTGCAGATCATAGTGTTGATAAATGTTAAATGAACTATTATTATATAACCATGTGAAATATTTTATGAAATGTCTATCCATGTATCATGCAAAATTAACGCTGTGAAAAGAAATTGTAAAACGAATTGGAAGTTGCTGACAAAGGTCTAGCATTCTGCGTCCTATTCGGGCAAGACACATATATTATTTTATTATGGGATAATAAAATAATATCTATGGAGGCATTTGATACCGAAATTAAGGTTTTCCATAAGTAAAGAATCATGATGGATTTCAAAGGAATATAGGTTCTCTGTTAGAATTCGTGCAAGGGCAGTTGAGTCGAATAGCAGTTGTGGGTGAATAAGTTGTTTTTACAAATGAAACGTAAGAAACAGTGTCCTTAGTAGATTTCTAAAGGATGGCATTTGACTTGTTGAATAGGGTATTCTTTGGATCATTCATAATGGCGACAAAACCGCCACAAAGGGATCTTTGTGTGAAAAGAGGGTGAAAGTGAAAGTTACATATACACCCACACGCGCAGCTGTGCACAACAGTCTTCGGCGTGGAGTCGATTAGAGCACTTCGTGGCGGGCAAGCCATTGAAACAGTCCGAGGCGTGAAGCCTATTAGGGCGGTCAACTTGTTCTGTCTTGGGCTAGGCATACCAGATATGAGAGAATATATTTGTCGGTTAATATATACGTGAGGAACGAATAAAGTTTATCGAGTAGTAAACATTCTGCCGTCAGTAACTCTAAACAGGGATATTGGTAAACTTTGGTCGGCAACTTCAATTTCGATGTTCTAAAAAAAAGAAGCAGTAAACAAATAAGTTTGAAACGGGCATTCCAGTGTTATTAAAATATCCTTCTCACACACATCCACGCGTACCCTGTGAGAAACCTCATTGTTTTACCCTGAGCCACACATTATAATAGCTTCAAAGTAGCATCAACGTGGAACCCTTGCCAGAATATAAAATTTAGTTATAAGTGCATTTGTTTCATCTTATGTAATGACTTAATGTTGGAGGTTTCCTGTTATACAAAATGATTGTCATTTGTTAACTCGAAGCTCCTTGGAGCCTCTACACATTTAAACTTCATTTGTTTCACTATCCGTTATGACTGAATGTTGTACGTTTTGTCCTATCCATTAAGATTGTTATTTGCTAAAACTAAGTTTTATGGGGCCAGGATCCTCTGAACTTCATTTGTTATATCCTCAGAAATATTGTAATTTTGGAGGTTTTCTTTTATACACAATTACTGTCATTATTTAACACTAAGCTCTTTGGAGCCTTAACACATTTGAATTTAATTTGTTTCATTATCCTACACCACTCAATTTTGGAGGTTTTCTCTAATCCAAATAGATTGTTACCTTTTAAATCAAGCGTTATTGGGCAGGATTTTTGAACCTCGTTTGTTTCATTCTCCGAAATATCTTGATGTTGGACGTTTTGAGTTATACAACCAGATTGTCATTTGTTAGCTCGCAGCCTTTTGGGCCTTTATTTATTTGCACTTCATTTGTTTCATTGTCCGATATCACTCAATGTTGTAGGTTTTATCTTATCCAAAAGGATTGTTAACTATTGAAACTAAGCGTTATGAGGCCAGTACTCCTTTGAATTTCATTTGTTTCACTCTCCGAAATAACCATATGATGGAGGGTTTTCTCTTATACAAAGTGATTGTCATTTGTCAACTCGACGCTCTTTGGAGCTTGTACCCATGTGAACTTCATTTGTTTCACTATCCGATATGGCTCAATGTTGGAGGTTTTCTCATATCTAAAATGATTGTTATATGTTAATTCTATGCTCTATAGAGCCTGTATCCATTTGAACTTCATTTGTTTCATTTTCCGATATCACTCGTTGCTGGAGGCACTTTTTATCCAAGAGGAATATTAGCTGTTAAATCTAAGCGTTATGAGGCCGGTACTCCTTTGAACTTCATTTGTATCATCCTCCGAAATAACCTAATGAAGGAGCTTTTCTCTTATACCAGGTGATTGTTATTGTTTAACTCGAAGCTCTTTGTAGCCTGTACCCATTTGAACTTCATTTGTTTCACTAACCGATATGACTCAATTTTGGAGGTTATCCCTTATCCAAAATGATTATTATATGTCAATTCTAAGCTATATTGAGCCTCTGTTCATTTGAACTTCAATTGTTTCATCCTCCTAAATAACTTAAAGCTGGATGTTTTATCATATGAAATATGATTGGAACCTGATAGCTCTAAGCTCCATGGAGCGTGTACTCTTTTGAACTGCATTTGTTTCATTCAACGAAATGACTTAATGTTGCAGGTTTCTGTTATACAAAATGAATGTTATTTGTTAACTCTAAGCTCTTTGGAGCCTCTATACATTTGAAATTCATTTGCTTCACTATCCCATATGACTGAATGTTGGAGGTTTTCTCCTATCCAAAAAGATTGTTATTTTTTAAATCTAAGCTTTATGGGGGCAGGATCTTTTGATCTTCGTTTGTTTCATCCACAAAATATCAAAATGTTAAATGTTTTATTATATGCATAATGATTTTCATTATCTGACAGTAAGCTCTTTGGAGCCTGTACACATTTGAAATTAATTTGTTGCATTATCCCATATCACTAAATGTTGGAGGTTTTCTCTTATCCAAAGAGATTCTTATCTTTTAAATCAAGCGTTACTGGGCAGCATCTTCTGAACTTCATTTGTTTCATCCTCCGAAATATCCTAATGATGGAGGTTTTCTCTTATTCAAAGTGACTTTAATTTGTTAAATCTCACTTGTTTGCAGCCTGTCTTCATTTAAGTTCATTTGTTTCACTATCCGATCTCACTCAATGTTGGAGGTTTTGTCTTATCCAAAATGAATGTTATACGTTAATTCTAAGTTCTGTGGAGCCTGTATTAATTTGAACTTCATTTGTTTCATTGTCCGATATCACTCAATGTTGGATGTATTTTCTTATCCAAAAATATTTTAACTGTTAAATCTAGCCGTTATGGGCCGGTACTCCTTTGAACTTCATTTGTTTCATCCTCCGAAATAGCCTAATGAAGGAGTTTTTCTCTTACACAAAGTGATTGTTATTTGATAACTCGTAGCTCTATGGAGCCTGTACCCATTTGAACTTCATTTGTTTCACTATCTGATATCACTCAATGTTGGAGGTTTTCCCATAACCAACATGATTGTTATATGTTAATTCTAAGCTCTATCGAGCCTGTATTCATTTGAATTTCATTTGTTCCATCCAGCTAAATGACTTAATGCTGGAGGCTTATCTTATACAAACTGATTGTCGCTTGTTAACTCCGAGCTCTTTGGAGCATGTATTTATTTGCACTTTATTTTTTCATAGTCCGAGATCACTCAATGTTGGAGCTTTTATTATATTCAATAAGATTGTCAACTGTTAAGCCTAAGCGTTATGAGGCCGGGACTCATTTGAACTTCATTTGTATCATCCAACAAAATAACCAAATGATGGAGCTTTTCTCTTATACAAGGTGATTGTTATTTGTTAACCCGAAGCTCTTTGGGGCCTGTACCCATTCGACCTTAATGTTTCACTATCCTATATGATTCAATGCTGGAGGTTTTCTCTTATAATAAATGATTGTTATATGTTAATTCTAAGCTCTATGGAACCTGTATTATTTTGAACTTCAATTGTTTCATCCATCTAAATGACCTAAAGCTGGAAGGTTTATCATATACCGCATTATTGGAACCACTTAACTCTAATCTCCATGGAGCGTGTACTCTTTTGAACTGCATATGTTTCATCCTACGAAATGACTTAATTTTGGAGGTTTTCTGCTATACAAAATAGGTGTAATTTGTTAACTCGACGCTCTTTGGAGCCGCTACACAATTGAAATTCATCTGTTTCACAATCCCATATGACTGAATGTTGGAGGTTTTCTCCTATCCAAAAGGTTGTTATTTGTTAAATCTAAATGTTATGGGGACAGGATCTTTTTAACTTCATTTGTTTCGTCCACCGAAATATTCTAATTTTAGAGTTTTTCTTTTATGGATAATGATTGTCTTTAGTCGACATTAAGCTCTTTGGAGCCTGTACACATTTTAAATTATTTGTTCTAGTATCCCATATAACTCAATTTTGGAGGCTTTCTCTTATCCAAAGAGATTCTTCTCTTTTTAATCAAGCGTTACTGGGCAGGATCTTTAAAACTTCATTTGTTTCATCCTCCGAAATGTCTTACTATTGGATTTTTTTATATCGTATGTATATATATATATATATATATATATATATATATATATATATATATATATATATATATATATATATATATTAAACGTTCCTTAGCAAACGTCTAATCTCACTGAGACATGCCATATTGTACACGTTTCGCGAGTATTATCACTCAGGTGTTCCTTGAGTAGCAGGTATGAAAATTAGAACAGTCATGCTCGCCATTTTAACGTGTCAGCCATTTCGAAGGTTTCTATGGCTCACTAACCCAGTATGAGAAACCATGGACTAAATATCGCATGACAAGTCAGCATTCTCGCATTCTCTTGCATCGCAGTACATATAGGAAACCTGGAAAAGGGGTGGAATGAGGATTTTCATAAAACTAACATATATGTTGTATATAACGCGGCCCCTAACATCTACTGTCGGAGTTCAGTGTCAAGT
>JAUKNK010000227.1:1315000-1385000 GCA_030765055.1 Mantis religiosa | reverse complement strand
ACACTGGACTCATTTCAGCACCATTTTACCCATTTCATTCATCGTCCGATACGACTGAACGTTGAAGGACGTAAATGACAAAAAAGAAAACGAGCCCTGGGTCCATAGAGCTTAGAGTTACCCGATATTCGTCTCTCAGGAAAAGCCTTGTGTATGGGCTCGCATTGTAGCTGTAAGGAAATCTGTAGTTAAATATTTTCTACAAACATTTACCTTTGTTAACAAATGTAGAAAAAATGTGATCAAAACAATATGTAAAGAGTGAACAGAAAAAGTTGTGTAAATGAACAAATTTTTTTAAAGTATAATAATTTTTCCAAATAAGGATTTAACAGGCTATCCCCAAAAATTTCATTTGTAATTTAAACATATTTAATTAAAGGCATAATTAAATTTGTCACCAACCGTTTCAGGTTCCTAATGTTCTATCTGAAGGGGGTTGAGAAATTAAGTTGAAAGACATTTTGCAGCTTAGGAAGAAGCCGAACTGCCATACTAAGTTTCGCATACATCATTTAGCATGAGCTATGTGGTTAAAACACAGGCACCTGTCCTTATCTGACATACTGATTGTATGCCTCCTTGATTTTCGATGTCCACTAATTTACTGTATTACTTAATTTATTAACAAACATACTTCATTATTCTTATAAAATCTTGTTCCTCCCTACCTCTTGTTGAAGTGGAATTGCGCTAGGATAGCTTTGAAATTCCATGCTAATCGCCTAACTAAAAGAAAAAAGGGAGTGGCAATATCACTTGAAAAAGCAATAACACAGAAGGCTTGCACAATTTTTTATTAGGTTCTGCGAAACTCGATATGTCGAAATTGAACATATATTTTTCAATTTTTTTTTCTCTAATTGGAAGAGTAGCGTAACTCAATCAAATTTCATGCTTAAGTCAACAACAGGATGGAAAGAAACAGATATGTTTTCTAAAAAGTGTCTTTCAATGATGCTTAGTATATATAACTGAAATATACACGTATTCCCTGCTTGAAGAATAAATTGCCTTTGATTTCCTCTGCAACCTACTTCTTTTTCCAAGAAGACAAACTTCTCCAGGGATAGCAAAACCCTTAAGACAACTAATTTGTAGCATTCACCGTTCTGAAATATGTACCTATAATATAAGTATTCCAATTTTAAGCAGTGATATGTAATTTAATGACATTTCTGTTGTTACTAATGCAAGGATATCCAATATGGTTTGTTTACAAATGAAATGTGTAGTTTTTAACACCCGCTTTTATTACATACGGCACTGCAGGCAGTAACACGGATGGTACATGAGAAGGAGCACCGGTGGAAACCAGAGCTCCTGGAGTAAACCTGCCCCGTCGCCATGTTGACCATCACAAATGTTCCTTTGCGGTCGTCTGGGATCGAACCCGGACCGTCCTGGTGAGATTTGAGCGGTCCAACCACAGTGTGGCCACATTTACAAGTGTCTTAGCTTAACAACAGTATAATGTTATGTAATGAAAGTCATTTTCACCAAATATATTCAAGATTAATTGACTTGATAAAAATAGACTGTCGTACAAATAATTTATAAAATGCTCCACTATGTTTTTCGGGCTTGTAGGCCGTGGTCCATTTTCATTTCCTTCCGACGTTTCGCCGAAAACTGCGTTCAGCATCTTCAGGGTTCTATAATAGTAAATATTTAATAAATAGTAAATAGTATGATAAATAGTATAGAAAGTAATTGCGATTATTACATGTCATTCTTACTTTACTACTCTTAGCAAGTAGGGAAGGTACTGCATTCCACCCAAAAGTTCTAAACCGAAACTTCCTTAAGATAATGTAACACATAAAACTTTTATAGCGAGCGTTATTAATTAAGCTTCATGGGTAATCAGCCATGTTAGGTAGCTAAATTCGAAATTTCGACCATTCCAATCTCTGTGACCTTCAGGGACTGAATACAAAAATTCGTTTTAGGAAAAGTTATTTGTGTCTGTGAAAAGATAAACACCAAACTTAATACATTTGTGCAACATTTCTTCAAAGACCAGACATAAAGTTTCAAGCAAATTATCTCCATCCCAGGCTATGTTTACATGAAACATTTCCACATTTTTGTTTTCTCTACAGATTTTTATTAAAATATTTTCATGACAAAGGGAGCGTCCAGTGATGTTTCAGAATGGGCAACTCCAAGGGCTGACCTGCACACACTTCCTCTTAAATGTTTTCTTTGCCCATTCAAGAATGTTCGGTCCATTGCTTTACGGTAGAATATTGCAGGATGCTTCCACTTATACGCCATCCAACCACCCTTTTAACCTACTTTTAAGTAAGTTCCTCACTTATGGAGAACATAGTAACCATTTGATATCCAATTCTGAACATGTTAGAATTTTCTGGACATACTCTTCTTATACAGCTATATCTGCAGTTACAGCAGCAATTGTTAATTTAACAGCGAAAATGTGATACAACAACAGAATATCATGCAGGCGATAATCAATATCAACAAGGCTGGAAACTAATGGATGTAACCTCGTTTGGGAACAGTGTTACTCCAAAATGAAGTTTAGTGAAAATCAAACTTAGTATTTTAATTGTAAAGTATCATTCAAGAATGGGACACAGACTTTCTAAACAATCTCTCTGCCTCGAAATTAACCTTTTCATGCAAGGTTTTTGTAAAATTCTGATGTTCTCTAAAATACATAGGTCTAAAGACTTTTATAAAAATAAAGTGTGTTTAAGATATTTTTTGACAAATGAAATGTACATCTTGAATTTCTGGAAATAGCATCTGAAGTCCTCTTCATCCCGGATGGCTTTTGAATAACTGGTTAGTTGTCAGATAGACGAGGCCATACCACACAAAAAATGTTAAAGCACACATTTGTTAAATTTTGTTTGTGAAGTTAACGATTTTCAAGATATCCATTAATATTGGCTTTAAGTGGCCAATATAGTTTTCTCAGATGGGTTTTTCTTTTCATGCAATGAGAATGGGTATTCAAAGTCATTACCGCAGACTGGAAATTTAGGCATTATAGATCCTTCTATTTGAGAGGATAACGGCATTTTAAATAGCTAAAATAGACACTAACAAAGAGACGGATTCAGTGAGGTGTAAAATGTATATATTTCTGGTAAAATTTATTTTTGGGAGAATGCTTTACTTGCCCTACTTAGTGCTTGTGATTAAGAAAATAAAAAGGTGACATAAATCAAATTTACATGTCAGTTACAATTAACAAAGGGGGAATGAATTAATTGCTACAAAACATGTGAAAGGGGCATTTCAATTCATAAAACAGCAATATGATAACAAACGGCATAAATCCTTCACCACAAAGGAAAGTATAACAAAACATACAAGAAAAACTATAATAAATCAGAAATGTCATCCAACCAAAACTCTGAAGACAATTAAGAGGGACTGGTGCCTTTCACCAGATGTGGCATTCCATGGCAGCTGCACCAGAAGTAAGGTGCCATTGAATATTACTTGTTGTTTTCGTCCGAAAGGGAAATGTACAGGAACCTAAGAGAAGCTAAGACAAGCAGCTCAAAGGGTTACCTTCCAAAGTAAGGCTAAGGAGTACCCTTAAGAATTGACATGTAGCTCTGTCATAATTTGCACCACCTGTCTGTCTGGAGCTTGAGGAGATCGGACGTACCATTTAGAGAGGCAGGTAGAAACGAGCTGAGACAATGGGTGTTAACTTGGTGATTTACCGGGCGAGGATCGGAATGTGGTCGGGTCAGGGCTCAGGTGGAGCAGGTAGTCAGCGTGAAGGTACTACGGAAACTTCACAGAGTTATTTTGTAATTTTTGTATTAGTAACTTTATTAGTGATAGGGGGAATTGAGATTAATCCAGGACCTGTAGCTGACGAACGATGTGGGAGCTGTAATAGACTTCTGAGGACCGGACTTATGTGCAGTAATTGCTTGAAGTGGTTCCACTTTCTCTGCCAGAAAGTGAAGAGGGACATGAACATCGAGGAATACTGGGTATGTAAGGAATACAGGGGAGCCGAGACCGTCACCGCAAATCAGAGGAAACTGAAGCAGCTTCAAGAAGAAGCACGGGAACTACGCATTAAACTATAATAAGCGGAAGATATCATTCGGAGGCTCAAAGATGAAAACCGTCAACTGAGGGAGCATGGGGAAGAAAGAGTAATAGAAGAGGAGAAATCTTGCCTAATAGTCGGTGACTCTATTGTGAGACATGCTGGAAATCCAACGGCGGAGGTAGTTTGCTATCCTGGCATAAGAGTTGACGTTCTGCTGAGGGAAATCGAGAGAAAGCAAGAGGACATTGAAGGTAACTATCGGACAATCGTAGTACATGTCGGGAGCAATGACTTGCAGAGAAGTGTTAACTGTGTGTTGGGTGACATGTACGACTTAGTTTACAGGACAAAACAGCTGTTTCCTTCAGCAAAAGTAGTCGTCAGTGGAGTACCAAGACGACGCGACTCCAGCTGGAGAAAGGTGATGCAGGTAAATGAAGCTTTTTCATGGGTAGCGGAGCGACTGGGTGCTCAGTTACTTGACCGGAATTCGTGGATTGAAGACTGGGACTACGGATAGGATGGAGTACACTTGAACCGAAGAGGGTCGTCAAAGCTGGCAGCTTTGTTCGTGAGGGTGATGAAGTGGGCTGACGACAACGAGCAGCAAGGGCAGCAATGACACCAACTTCAAAAAGCGCATATTTTCAGTTAGGGGCTTCTTCCTTAAGGCTGCTACAGACAAATTGCCGTAGTATTATGAATAAAGTAGTTGAATTTTGGAATTTAGTAGAAATATGCAATCCAAGTGTCGTTATAGCTACGGAATCATGGCTGAATGTTGACATTAATGATTCAGAAATATTCAGAACAGATTACAGGGTGTTCAGGAGGGTCAGGGATGGAATGGGAGGGCGAATCTTTATTTGCGCTAAATCAGAGCGAAACAGCACTGCATTATGGGTAGCAGAAGAGGTTGAGATTATGGCAATCGAAATTATTGATCAAGCAAACAAAGGGAATAATTTAACAATAATAGCTTGCTATAGACCACTTGAGAGACTGATTATGCTACACTTCATAAACCAGTGGAGAAAATCTCTTCCGACGGGGGAAAAATGTTATATTAACAGGGGATATAAACCTGCCAAATGTAAACTTGGACGGACAGTTAATAGGAGGTGAAGCTCAAAAGCTCGTTAACTTTCTGGCTTGGGAGCAATTGTTATTTCAAGTCGTGAAAACTGTTACTCGGCAATCAGCATTACTGGAAGTATTTTTATGCAAACCTGAGTCATTTTTTTCTGCATGCGATGTCTTGCCAGGTATAAGTGACCGTCAGTGTGTGGAATTAGACCTAAACTGGAAAGAGCAGACAAACCGGTTTGAAACGGAACTAGCAATTAGTTGGCATTTCCATAGGGCGAACGGGGAGGCTATCTAAACATTTCTCCGGAAAAAAATATGGGTTATTTGTAAAATATGCCACTAGTGTAAATGAAGCATGGGTTAATTTCAAAACACTTATCCAGGAGACAATTAGAGAACACGTACCTCTTAAAGTTATTAAACATAACGGGGATCCAGAGTTTTACACAAAATATATTAGGACACTTAAAAGAAAGACTAGGCACGCTTATAATGAAAGGAAGATATCAGAATGGCATCTTAACAAATTTAAAGAATTAGCTAAACAATTACAAGACGAAAAGTTGCAAGCACAGGAACGATTCTTACATAACATATTTAGCGGGACAAATAATTGTTGGAGATCATTTTACAATTATGTAAAAAGCCGCAGGGGAAATCAAGAGAGCATACCAGATTTTAACGTTAATGGGATAGATGTATTACGTGATATTGACAAAGCTAATAAATTAAATTCGCATTTTGTATAGGTTTATCTTAAATCCGACGATAGTTCCGAACAGGAAATTGGGGAGAGTGGAGAAACGATTTTAAATAATGGTGCCCAGATAAGGCAAAAGGATTAAGATGCTGCAAAACCGAAAATCAGGGGACCAGACAATATACCTACTGAAATATTAAAGCTTGTGGGTGAGGCCATGATTCCCTAACTTATGCTCTTGTTCAACATGTCAATTAACAACTCTGCCTTACCGGAAGACTGGAAAACAGGTATTATAGTTCCGATTTATAGAAGGGGTAATAAAACAGAAATAAATAATTATCGGCCAGTTAGTCTAACTTCAGTAGTATGTAAATTAGTGGAGCATTTAATTGCAGAATGTATACGAGAGGAGTTAGAAAATAAAAAGTGGATTAATGAAGCGCAACATGGATTTAGACCTGGGTATTCGTGCGAAAGTAAAATTACATCATTATTTCAAGATTTGGCAAATAAGGTAGATGCAGGGGGAAGAACTGACGCAGTGGTAATTGACTTTTCTAAAGCTTTTGATGTAGTGCCACATAGTTTACTTATTTGTAAGCTAGCTAATACAGGAATTGACAAACGCGTAGTATTATGAGTTAAACATTTTTTGAAAGGGAGAACGCAAAAATTTAAAATAGGTAAAGAGCTGTCCGGTAGGGTAACCATAAGTTCGGATGTGCCGCAAGGCTCAGTACTAGGACCTTTATTGTTTCTCGTTTTCGTTAATGACATTGCTGTTAATATTAACTGCCAGATGAGGTTGTTTGCAGACGGTTGTATCATTTACAATAAAATTCGTAATACAGTGCATAAAACCGCTCTTCAGGATGATTTAAATGAAATTTGTAATTAGACTGCGGCTAACAAAATGCCAATGAATGCCAAGAAAAGTAAGTCAATTGATTTTAGTAGAACTAAGGGCAAAATTATTGTTAACTATCACATGGGAGTGGTGCAAATTACACAGGTGGACAGCTGCAAATACTTGGGAGTGTACCTGGCAGGTAATGCTGGATGGGACGAACAAGAAAATTCCACATCTAGGAATGCGTGGAAGGCATAATGATAATATTGAAAAAGGGGAGCGCTAGGTCCAGAGAAATTGCCTACAGGGCCTTAGTGCGGCCGGTTATGGAATATGGAGTAGCATGCTGGGACCCGTATAGAGCTAACCATATCGATCTGTTAGAAAAAATACAGAAGAGGGCAATAAAATTCATAAAAAGAGGCAAGTATTTTGGGCCTATAAAAGGAGGTGAGACTAAATGGCAGGAATTAAGTATTAAGCGTAAAAAACATAGCTAATGCTGCTGTAAAGGCATGGGTGGTCGTTAGTGTAAGGTTAGATAATCCGGATTATTATGGACGAAACGATCATAGGTTTAAAATTAAGGGTAGAAGATACAGAACCGACTTAAGAAAATTTTGTTTTATTAATAGATCCATTGAAGAATGGAATGAATTGCCTGTAGCAGTCTTTCAGGGCTGTCCCCTCTCGCTGAAGAAATTTAGAAAAAATCTAGATGGTTATAGTTTAAATTTTAAATTATAATCGTATAAAATATGTAAATAGAGAAGTAATTAGATATGTTTTATGTGACTAAAGTTAAAATAATATCATGTCTGTTTTGTTGTAAATCTAGTATTGTAATTTGATCTGTATTCTTAACTCTGCCACCGGGTAGTACCCAATTGCAGTGAATGAATACATACATGCATACATACATACATACATACATACATACATACATACATACATACATACATACATACATACATACATACATACATACATACATACATACATACATACATACATACATACATACATACATACATACATACATACATACATACATACATACATACATACATACATACATACATACATACATACATACATACATACATACATACATACATACATACATACATACATACATACATACATACATACATACATACATACATACATACATACATACATACATACATACATACATACATACATACATACATACATACATACATACATACATACATACATACATACATACATACATACATACATACATACATACATACATACATACATACATACATACATACATACATACATACATACATACATACATACATACATACATACATACATACATACATACATACATACATACATACATACATACATACATACATACATACTTACATACATACATACATACATACATACATACATACATACATACATACATACATACATACATACATACATACATACATACATACATACATACATACATACATACATACATACATACATACATACATACATACATACATACATACATACATACATACATACATACATACATACATACATACATACATACATACATACATACATACATACATACATACATACCTTTTGTATGCAGTTTAGAAAGGCATTAGCATTCAAAAGATCCATTCGCCGCACACTCATATTGAACGTTTTGAGCGGCAGCTTGTCATCCATATCGACTTAACTACCAGGGTTCATTCTCCAATAAGTTTTCTTTGGTGAAATTTACAACGTCTTTAAATAGTTCTGTTACTTATTTCTCCGGATCTTTCTGCACCGGGTTCTTATTATTTTCGGTTTCAGTGAAACCAGACATGAGCTTTTTCATGCTTCTCTGTATCTGCGACACAATTTCGAACGTAGGCTGTAAGGTTAAGTCGTCACTTACGTCAGCATTTGACTCCATTCTGCTAACACCTGCGTGACTAAACGTGCGTGAAAAATAAAACGAAATTAAACAGTCTCGCTTGCAAATACCAACGCTCCTTTTATTGACTAAATTTAAAAACTATATAAGGCGTAGTAAAAACTCTAGTCAACTGGAGAACAATGCTTAACTCAATGTGTGTGTCGAATAAAATAATCTGCCTATCCTGCACGGCGCCAATCTAATGGATAGTTGCAATAGTGCTGGTTCAAGTAATACCACGGTAGCCAAACTTAAAAGCACACGTTATTTTACAACATTCACCTTCACAGCAACTTATCCCTCTACAAGAAAGGGCTTATCGGCACCGTGCTTTTTAAAGGCATCTTATGATCATCCCCACTAATTGCGGTTACACAGACAAGTGAAGTGACTCATTACAAATCCCGGGGGTTATTTTTCTGCAACTACCTACATTGTAATTGGATACATTTTTCTGCTATATTTCCGGTCCAACCATTTAATGGCCACAGAATCTGGTTTTATGTAAGAATTACAATTTTCCACCATCAACTGCAAATTAAATTTAAAGTGTTTCGTAATAGTCAAAGTGCCGTTCTAAAGGCAAATTGCCTCGCACGTAAAAGTGAAGTGATCTTGTTAAACGCTTGGCTTGCGGTTCCCACTGTCCGACAACTACAGTGGGGTATGCGTGCGCAGCTTCCTGTCCAGCGCTTTCATTGCAATTCTCAGCACTGAAGTGCTGCACGCGCGCGCGCGCGCGTGTGTGTGTAGTTTCATGTCCAGTGCTGAGCTTGCGTTTCTCGTGGTTGAAAAATGGCGGCTGTTTATGTGTCGCATTCTGCTTCGTTTGCAATTTTTACGATGGAAGAAGAATAGCACGTTTTGGAGAAGTTTAACATTAGTAACTTTACTGATTATCTGTTCTTTAAAACTTGCAACTTTGCATGGCTGTGCTGTGTTCTGTGCGTTGCATTCTCACATTAGAATTTGATGGTTCTGATTTGGCTAACTTTAAACTACGGTACACGACAGCTGATTAGCAGTCCTTTCAAATACACTATGGCGGGCTTCCTGACTTCGCATTTAGTCACTTAGACTCTAACCTTCAACATGTCACAACCAGCTATTACCTCGGTAACCATAGCAACAGAACTTTTTTCCCGTTGGCATCTGGAAAGGTCTATAGAGAGCTCTTAACCGAGCATCAACAGCTCGCCTTGTATACCGACAGTAACCCGCTATACGGTACTCAGGCACTTTTAGATTTCCATCCACAAGCACAAGTATCACTAAAGGATCAAGAACATCAGCAGCAATATTTTGCAAATGTTGTCTGTGCCAACCATCTGCAATCAGCATATCCAGGGCTACCTCTGGCGGTCGATGAACAGCAGTAGCAGTACCCATCACCCGACTCCGCCGAATAAGTTGGAAGTTATATAGTTGTCTCTTACATAAGGCTCCAGCACCGACAGTGGCGTAATTTCCAACGGGGATTTCACTCATGCTACCGCAATCCACTCTAACCTCCTCTCCATCATATTCACCCAACTTGCACCCATTATCCTCCTTCTACTCCGCAGGCAATATCCTCCATTCTCCTTCCTTTTCTTTTTGCAAACATAACCTTCCACACTACAGTTTCTTCTAGTATATCTTTCTTCTTTTTTCCACCTCCAACCCGTACCCCTTGAGGACATTTCGGTCCAACCACCCTATCCACAATCCACTTCCTACCCTCCCCGTCAATCGTTAAGTTATAACCTTTTTCCCCTTCTCCCGCACCGAAAGAAACGCATTTACCCCTACAGTATCCCAACTACATATTTACTCACCATTTTTTCTCCGAATCCTTGCCTACAGCAACACTTCCTTGCCGGACCCGTCACTGCTAAGGGTACTCTCCTGCACGCCCAGCAAATTCTCGTGAGTCTCCACACGGCGAAACCTGTTTCCAGATTGGTCAGCGGGGCCTCTGCTGGTTAAGTACATCAAAGTGTGGTGCACCTGTAGCAGCTGAAAGGACGACGGACTTGACCATCTCCTCGCCTCTCTGCCCGAGGTGGACGAAAACGGTATTGCAAACCTGCATATTCCACTGCTAATACCCTCCACACTGCAGGATCGGCGTCTTATGTTAAAGTTGAAGACATGTAATTGTGCCATCACGCCTAAACACCGCGTCAGGCGTCCTCGACCCTGCAGTTAGTGAAGAGTGTTGTTTTTGTGTGTACTGTTTCTAAAGTTCAATATTCTGCAGTTTAATATTTTTGTGCTCTTTCTAGACAAAGCAAAATTTAACGTTGTAGTTTTCAAGGGATCATTTCACCTGCCTTTTGTAGTATTTCCAGTACTGTTCAACGTCTGTGCTATAAAGTGTTTTTATACAAGTACAGATCATTATGTAGTAGTATAAATTTGTTTCTGTAAACGCAAACACACAAAACTCAAAGTTCAAAGTGTAAATTTTCAAGAGGATATTTTCGTTCATATTCATTTCAAACCCTGTGTATAAAGCTCAGTTCAACTTTTTCTGCCAGTGTTTAGTGTATTTTATTTTTTAACAAAATTAATTGTAGTATAACAAACAGTAAAATGAGTAAATTTTGCATAATTTCTAGGTACGATCAGAAAGTTTTGCAACGTGTATTGTCAATGCATCAGATATTCAGTGTAGCATTCTCCTCATTTAAAGTGCAGTGAGTATACGCCTACTTGTTTAGAGTGTCAATCAAGAAGTATTTGCATTATAAACATAATACCAGTTATCTATAAGCATTTATACACAAAAACATCCATATTTCCACGGTTTGTTGGTTGTAACCCTTAACACATTTTACTTTGTGACATTTCATGTGCCTGTTTTGCAATAAATCACTTCTCCGCAGTCAAGGCAAGTGGCAACTCCATTTCACGAATCACTTGCGTGGAAAAAGCGCTGGCATTTATAACACCTCAGTGGATTAGGTATATCCTGCCTCACTTCAATAGCTTCATACCCTGCCTTATACATTTCCGGGAGTTCTACCCGATCAAACTAAGGAACAGGATACGAGTGGGCACTAGTTCACCTCGTTCTTTGCGGTGAACTCGATATACATTAGTCACACATTGTTACGCCAAGTTTTGCTTAATCTCCTCATTGGACATACTATCCAGTGTGCTGGTGCTCACAAGACCACGCGAGGAGTTCAGAGTTCTATGCAATTCAACGCGAACTGGATATCTCGCAAGCATATTGGCTTTCAAGATTTTAGCAGCCTGTGTGGAAGAAAGTGCTTCGACCAGGAGCGTGCCATTGCGAGATCTAGTACATGCCTTCACAGAACCAGCAATACTATCCAAGCCCTTCTGAATAACGAACGGATTCACGGTGCTAAACTTCCTACATTCCTCAGTTCTATAAATAACTAAATAGCGAGGACAGCTACACTCGGCTATTTCCTTTCCACTTTTGCTAATAATTTTATTAATAGAGGGGTTTACCATAACATATGAACTAAGTTTCATCCCCCTTGTGCTCGCCATCCACCACGGGGTCCAACAAGGGGTCACCCCACTGGGATGACAGGGCTACATAGGGGATATAGCGAGCTCGCCGTCCCACTCACCCTGGAAATCGGTACTATACCCAGTCCTGGCCGATTGATTAGGGATGGGTTAGTCCCTAACCTCCCGTTTAAGCGAAGGAGAAACCAAACTTCTGTATTAGAATTGCACACCCTCCCCGAATTCAGAAGTACACTAATACGAGCTCAGATGCGCATTCCTCAACCACCAGGACAAACCTTTCCAGCGACACGGGTCTCCACGCACGGCCTACACGTGGGTGGGCTTGTTGGCTGTCTCCCTCAGCCACGAAGGGTAGCCCACACGATGGAGAACGTTAGCTCAGGACCCCGGGTGCGCAAAACCCGTACCTACCGGAGTAGGCCCCTGGGGGGTATTCGTATTATAAAGACTACTTCAGCTAAAAGCATGGGGTTTTAATGGCTATGTTAGATATCTTACTCTCTACCTTCCACATGGATCAGTTTTGGCAAAATCTGAAATTCTGTCCTAGCGCGATTGGTATTATATACAGTTTGCTTAGGCTAGCGCTCCTCACACACCACTTAGCGGGAATACAATATCACAACAAAGCAGCACTCAGATTTGTTGCTCACATAGCAGCGTTCAAGGACAAACACCTACCAAATTAAAACAAATAATAGAATGACTATGATAATAGAGCCGACAGGAGACATATGAGTACTTCTTTCACCCCCCAGATACCTTATCTGCAGCCACTGAAATGAACCGGGCCACGTCGGTGAAGGGTGAAAGGGGTAAATATTCCAAGCACATAATACATAAAATGGTTGATGTAAGAATATAAGTATACAGCTAACCATTGCGTGGTACAATACTTAGCGTACATAAATTATCCTCTGACCACAAGAGTTTATATTGAATAAGGGGCACTTCTAAAAAAATACAGTACTAGTACAGTTTGAAATTTTATTTATTGCGCCTGTATTGAATAAACATTACTACACAAGAACTAAAGAGAGTTTCTATATTCACGTATTTGGTATTCATTATTTCTGCACCTCTCTACTACTGATCTTCTGTATTATTGTTCTTACACATTGGACACCCAGATGTCCTTCTTGTAGAGCTTAACGGAGTTGGAGCAGAGAGATCACTGGTGGAAGTGCAAACATTTGCTGAAGTCTGAGTACTGACACCGTACATATTTTTTGGATATTCCTTAAGGTTGCTAATTGATGTGGCGATGTCTTTCAGTTCCTTGTCGTCCCTTGGCTCATCGACTTTCATGGGTTCCACTGAAGTTGGACATATGCATGGAATACCAAATAGAGCAGGAGTGGAAGATGTTACTGGAGAATTGTCATAAAAAGGCCCTGGAACTATCCGCAAGCATGGATAGCGACTGGCCCGCATTGTGGAGAACAAGGGAAATCCGGAAGCTTCTGTATCATATGCATCACTGTGCTAGGTTTTGAACTGCTGGAGGCATTACCTGGTGATTTGAATATTTTTGTTGTGGTATCTCTGCTTACGACAGCAAAATTTGATTTCTGGTCCACGTATCCTGTAGAAGAATTGAAGGAAATTAGTTTCAGATATAGTATTTATTTATAATGTAAAGTTCCTCTAGAAACCAGAATAAAATTTTCAGTAGCATACAGTTATTATGACATCTCTTAAAACACAACTTGAAAACACTGAACGTCGATAAGGATGAAGAAACATAAAGAGAACGTAAATTATATTATGAAACTATCAGCATCATTGTCAGTTTCTTATCTTTGATGGAGGAAAGTACTAAAATTGTAGTAGGAAGGGAATACGATTAAAAAGAACAATTGAAGGTAAAATAGTGATTGAAGAGTTGGAAGCAGAGTAACAAAAAATGCTGTTAATGTGTTAAACGATCATAATATTAGCTACAACCAATATTTATGTACAAAACAAATAATTACAACAGTTTAATTTTTAGAAGATTTTTGTTCCATCACAGTTATAGGGATAATTAGGGCCCAGAAGTTTAGTAAACAAAAGCACAGAAAAGAACAATAGAGTAGGTTAGTAGTGATGGGTTTATATTTCTCGACAGAGCGTTGAGGCTTGACCTTCAGGTGACCATCGTTCTGTGGTCGTTCCGTTTCAGGTCTTATCTGGTCGATTACTGGAGTGATATATTTGTAAGTTGATGTACAGTAAGTTACTAAACAAAAATAGAGCGATTGGAAGTTGTGTGTGTCTAAATGAGATGTTTCCTCACGCCTGCCGATGTATGACACATTGCTGTCCAGAAGACGTGATTATATCTGAATAGAGTATACATACACTGGACTCGCCGTGTATGTGCGATAAGCTCAGGTAAACATCTATGTTGCGATTATTTACGATACGCTTTCTCCCTGTGCCATGTAATACGCTACCTGCGTCTCGTAAATATAGGGGAGGGTTTTGAGTGTCATGCAGTCGCGCACGTACTCATACAACCAAGGTCACGGGTAACGGTAATCTATAAAAGGTAAGTCACACGATGGACACAGTGTCATAGAATATGTTGCACATTTATTCGTAAATTATACAAAACCAAGCTTTCATTTCCAAATATGTGATTGTAAATAAAAGAATCATTCATATGTACAAAGTTCACAGTAAATGAAAAGCTAATTCGGGGTGACGACACTACGTTATGTCTGTGTGGTGTATGAAATTTAGGAGTTTGAACGGTCTTACATATGGCATCAAATTTCTATATTTAATTATTTGGGACTCTTAATCACATTTCTTCATGTTGGCTCGGCCAACACGTTTATTGATCCAGATCCTACCCTTGGTATTCTGCCAGAGGGGCCAGATGTGAGATCCTTGATTGGCTATCACTTCAACATGGCACTTCATGGCGAAATCTTACCACGGCTAGGCAGGCTCCATCTATGATCGAGGGACCTAGCAAGAAGAACAGCAGTATTCTGCTAACCTTCAATCGGGTACAACTTAGAAGTGTTTTTGGCCTGTTGACAAGACCCAACACCCTAAAGAGGCACCTGCATATGAGGAAGTTTAGTGCAGGCTCCACATGCAGGAAGTGCGATGAACAGGATGAGTCTTCTCTACATATTTCGTGTGAATGTGAAGCACTTGCTGGTACGAGCTCAGATACACATCCCTGAACCAGCATAAAACCTTTCCACCGACACGTGTTTCCACGCAAGGCCTACATTTGGGTGGCTGTTTTGTGATGACCCCTCACCACAAAGAGGAACACACATCGAGGGTGTCAGTTTTGCTCGGGACCCCGGGATTCCCGTACCTACCGCACGAGGCCCCTGGGGTTTATTCCCACCGAAGTAAGCCTTACATTAAGGGGAGCTCTGAAACCCAGGACCAATATTTCATCCGCTAAATGTAGAGTAATGCAAACACTACGGAAAGACTTGTACTCCCGTATTTCCACGGGAATAAAGAACGATATGAATTTCTGCAAGTTGGATTTTAGTCCTATGAGCCCGCCAAAGTCACAATTGGTGTCAGTGAGTGGGATATTACAGCAGTGGAACGTCATTGAAAAAAATTGTGGAGATGATAGAAATGATAGCCGAACTGACCTCGGTAATGCAGATGGCGAATGACAACCACGCTGCGAAAACAGAAGCGGCAAAGAACAACCTGGCAGCATAGCTGAAAGGATTGAGAACCGCTAACGACAGCATCGCCAGGAAGATGGAGACCACTAACAACAACCTGAAGACGACCGAATTGACCACGGAAATGAAAGCGGCGAACGAAGTCCTCGCCGCATATTTCGAGGAGAAGTTGGCCGGCGTAAAGGAGGACGTCATTGAGTTAGGCGAGCGCGTCGAAGACCGCGCGACCCACGTTAATGAGCTGGAAGGAAAGGCCGACGGCAGTGTCAAGTCCCTGAACGCCATGGTGGAGGATGTCGTCAGCAAGAGGTTGATGGACTTCAAGTTTGACGCGCAGGGACGCGACAAAACATCTTCGGGCGTCAATCCTCCCAAAAACGAAGGCGAGTAAACGTTCGAAGTCTTCTGCCGCCAGTTCGATAGGTTGGCCAGGCAAAACAAGTGGTCAAGTTTGGAATAGGCCGTGCAGCTAATAGCCAGCCTACAGGGACGGGCCGCAGAAATCCTAAACGCGTTACAGACAGCGGCGACTCCCAAGGATATCTGAGAGACCCTGGAAAACCGTGAGGGGAGTGATATAAAGGTCTGACAGCCCTTGGTGTTCCTCTGTGTCTTGGTGACAAAGAAGAACGGCGAGCTACGCTTCTGCGTAGACTACAGGTAGTTGAACGCTATTATCAGATGCATTGCTTCCCCTTTCTGCAGAATAACGACACCCTAGACACGCAAGCAGGTGCACAGTGGTTCTCGACCCTGGACATGAAGTCCGGTTGTTCGCAGGTGGCTCTAGAGAAGGAGAAGATCGCATTCTCGACAGGCCAAGGGCTTTGGCAGTGCACAGTTATGGCTTTTGGCCTCTGCAGCGCACCAGCTACCTTCCAACGCCTCATGAAGTCAGTGATGAGACGACTGACTTATGACTCCTGCCTGCTATACCTGGACGGCATCCTTATCTTCGGCAAGAGTTTCGAAGACCAGCTAGAGAATATGAACCAGGTGCTACAGAGACTGCAGGCGACCAACTTGAAGCTAAATGCGAAGAAATGCCAGCTCATCCGCAAGAAGGTCAACTGCTTGGGCCACATAGTCTCACCAACCGGAGTTGCCACAGACCCGGAGAATACACAGGCCGTGAGAGATTGGCTTCGGCGAGTGTCGCAGATTCTTGGGGCTGCGCAGTTACTATCGTCGCTTCATAAAGGGGCTCTCCAACAGCGCCAAAGCCCCTCACAAGCCTGACAGAGGGATACCAACCTTATGTGTAGACGGAGGACGCCGAAGACGCTTTCCAGCTCCTGAAGAAGAAAGCGTGCACTACTCCTATTCTGGGATTTCTACAACCAGGCGGCGCTTTCATTGTGGACACCGATGCGAGCGACCATTGCATTGGACGCCTCCTATCGCAAATCCAGAAAGGCCATGAGCTGGTGATAGCCTATTACAGCAAGACGCCATTCAAGGCAGAGAAGAAGTATTGCGTCACACGACGAGAGTTACTGGCGGTAGTAAAGACATTGGCGCACATCCAAAAGGACCTTATGTTCAGCAATTCCACCTGAGGACTGATCATTCCGGCCTAACCTGGCTACTGAGCTTTAGAAACCTGGAAGGCCTGACAGCGCGCTGGGTCCACAGGCTGCAGGAGTAGGACTTCACCTCTGAACATCGTAGAGGGAAGAGCCACGTTAACGCAGACGACATGTCTTGGAGGCCCTGTCCAGAAGAGTGCGGCCAATGCTCAAGAGTGGAAGAGAAGGAGCGTGTCGCAGCTCTCAGAGAGGTCACGGCAGTGCCTGCGGACGCTTGGGATGGTGCAGGCCTGAGAGCGCAGCTGGCGGAAGGAGACTTGGGGCCACCCTTGAGGGAAATAGAGGCAGGGACGAGACCAACCTGGGAGGACATCGCACCCAGCAGCGCCACCTACAAGTCGTACTGCGCCCAATGGGACTCACTGAAGTTCAGAGAGGGCGTGCTGTTCCGGGTATGGGAATTACCTGATGGTAAGACACAAAGTGAACATTTGGTACTTACCCGAATAAGGTCCCGGAAGTCTTGGAGGAAGTGTACGCTGTTACTTCAGGACGACACCTGGTAGCAAACCGAAAAATTGACAAACTATGACAACGCTACTACTGCCTCAGGCTCCGAGCAGACGCTGAGAGATGATGCTGTCAGTGTCAGGTGTGCGCAGCCAGTCGCGACCTGGGTTCGCATGCAGCAGCACAGCTTTCGAGCGCCATTCGAGAGGATCGCCATCGACATAGCTGGACAAATCTCCGTGTCCGACCGGGGCAACAAGTATCTGATGGTAATCGTGGACTACTTCACCAAGTGGCCGGAGGTGTATGCCATCCCGAACCAGGAGGCACAGACATTCACAGACTGGCTCTTAAAGCAAGTGTTCTGCCGGTTTGGGGTGCCTTTGGACTTCCACAGCGACCAGGATACCAATTTTGTGTCCAAACTAATGAGGGAGGTACTGGACAGACTGGTGGTGAACAACACCCGCACAAAACCCCTACATCCACAGTAGGATGGCATGGGCGAAGGGTACATCAAGAACTTAGAGGAACACCTGAGTAAGACCTTGGCCAGCCATCAGCGAGACCGAGGCGTCAAGTTGCCAATGTACTTGCTGGTCTACCGTTCGTCATCACACCACACCACGGGGATGACGCCAGCCAGCTTAATATTCGGCCGAGAGTTACGCCTCCCTTGTGACCGGGCCTTAGGAGCCCCACGGACGCACAACATCCAGCAACCGAGTATGTGGAGAACCTGGTGTATCACCGCCACGACATGCACGTGAAGGTTTGCCAGAACATCCAGAAGGCAAGCGACCGCATGAAAACCCGACACGACAGGCAAGCTAACGGTCAGGGTATCCAACAAAGTTACCTGGTCTGGTTGTACCGCCCTACTCGAACCAAGGAACGCTGCCCGAAGCTTCAGCAGCCATGGCAAGGATCGTACGGGGTGGCGAAGGGAATTAACGACGTGGTCTACCGAATCCAGAATGTGTACAGAGGAAGGATGTTGGTGGTATACCTGGATCGCCTGGTCCGCTACGATGGTGCAGTTCGGGATGAACAGCTTTGAGGAGGGAGCAGTTTCACCCGAATATCTGAAGGGCTGATAGACCCAGCTGGCTGATAGGGTGGGAGTCGGAAAACACTTAGGCTACGCCTACCCATGTGATAGTATGGTGCTCGCTGAGATGGGTGGGAGAAAAGTGCCACAAGTCACCAAATCGTCCCTTAACCCCATTGAGGTCTGGAAAAACCATGAAGGTCCGTTGAGCCCTGAAACTTCAGGATCTGCAATTGTGTCTGTATAAGTGATGCATTGGACTGGAGGAATCAATTTTTCTTTTGGCAGGAAGCTGTAAGAGAAGGGTTCAGTGGTAGCGAACGTGTGTGAGTTATCAGAGGTGCACTAAGCGTATTTCTACGGGAATAAAGAACGATCTGAACTTCTGCAAGTTGGATTTCAAACCTATGAATCCGCCAAGGTCACAATATGCAGCAAGATGTGTATCTAATACGGCACTGTCCGTTGTTTGCGTGTAGAAGTCGAAAATCTAACTAGGTATGTATCTACTTACAAATTCGGAAGCAAGAAACAAGCTGAATGATCTTTAGTACAAGTACAATCTGTATGAATAAAATATCAAGCATAACTATAAGGGAATCATGACTGGAGCAATGTTAACTAATTACCTAACAGCCATTTTTCATCATCTGTCCATGAAATTCTATTTAACTGCACATCTCTTCAGTGAGTTAGTGATTGTTTTTAACTTGGAGCTATTTTTCTTAGCCTTTCCTTGCGTCATTTGGATCATTTTTACGCTTAGTACACGATTGTCCAAGAAATACAAGGTTATTCATTCCAACAGTATTTTGTCAGCCTGCCCCGGTAGCATGTCTGCCTCACGTTCAAGAGATCCCGAGTTCGAATATCGGTCAGGGTGAGTTACATGGATAAGGTTTTTTCCGGAGTTCTCCCTTATCCTTCAAGACGAAAGTCGGGTAACTCTAAGCTCCATGGACTCTGGATTCATTGGAGCATCATTTCATCCAGTTCATTCACCGTCCGATACGACTTAACGTTGGAGGACGTAAATTACCAAAAAATAAAAACTAAAATTTAAAAAAATTCACGTTCATGGTCTGCTTGTTTAATTAATATTGGTCCAGCTGATACCGTTATAGCAGAGCGTGTTAATGACCAATGCAGTTGTGCGCGTTAAAGCCTATCTGCCTAGCAGAGCGTTAATTCTACTTAAAGCTGCACGTAATACATACTGTATATACAGACCTTTAGATGTTTCAACTTGCGATATTTTGTAAAGCTGCTTCTGTTAATCGCTCATATTGTTTCCACTTCGGCCAGTTATCGTTAAAACAGATCACATATTTGTGAAGTTCTGAGTATGAAATTTCTGTTAAAGTCGGAGCTCCATTACTCACTTATGAATTTAGTTATATGTCTGAAGACAGTAGTAATATACGCTTATTGGCATTATGATGAAATCATAGGCGGAAACTAAAATTTTAGTAAAGCTTATGCAGTCATGTTTATAGTTGTGGCTGTTGTCAAGGGTAGATAAATAACAACGGCGAGCTAACTATATTGATAATATGAGTATCTGCCGTAAACATATATTTACTCTCTGGTCACATCGATATTGCTGTTTCTCTATGTGGGCTTAGAGTACTCTTTGCTGGCCTCGGAGATATGTGCAGTTTGGTATCTATTATAGGTCTTCATGTTAAAAATATGATACAGATAGAATGCTGTAACTACCCTTAAAAGTATGATACACTGTTCCACAGTTTAAGCTTATAAATTACTAAATACCCGACTTTTCACTTATTATTTTAAATGCGAATGACTAGCTAAATTCACCTCTTCTTCTTACACGTAGTTTTTAATAACACTCTTCAATACACTATGTCTTTATTTAGTGTCTACTTTCTAATACTAATTGAAATTTCTACCTATTGAAGATACTCTTTGTTTTACTGATTATTTTCTTCCCTTTCTAAAAATCATCCAGTTGCCCTTTCATAATTTATGCCAGCTTTTTCTTTAAAGACCCTTATAAACCTAAGAATACTTTCTTCTAAATTTTTAATAATATTGTCAATATTCTCAGATTTGCAAGATTTATATATGAGTAAATCATCTGTAAAAGTAAGGCTTTGCAACTCTGTTGAGAAAAATCTAGCTAAATTCAATGTGTATATTATATACAAATCTGGACTCAAAGAAGCACCTTGTGGTAATCTCAAGCTTGAAATCGTTTCGCCTGAGCTATTACTTCTGGGATATAACTTGTTTTCTCCATCCATCATTAAGTTAGCAATGATTTTTATCAGTTTTTTGCATTAGCAACTGACGTGTTAGTTCCATTAAATAACACCTGTTATTTAATATTTATGAATGAAAGAATTGGTGTCTGTCAACAAAACTGGTGTAATGTAGGTGTTTGTAATAGCTTTATTATTCTGAGATTATGTTTTCCAAATTCTGTTGGGTAAATATATTTTTCCCTGGGCTAACCTTTTGTTTTACATCCTCCAACTTAATGTCATATTAACTGATGAATGAAAGGGTGAAATGATGCTCAAATGAGCCCAGGGTCTATGGAGCTTACAGTTACCTGACATTCAACTTTCAGGATAAGAGGAAACCCTAGAAACAAACATTATCCGTATAACTCGCCCTGACTAAGACTTGAACTTGGGACCTCCTCAGTACGAGGCACACACGGTACCACCTTCACTACAGAGGCGGGCACAATTTGGTTAGAGTAAATGTGATTGGCGTATTCTATAGATTATAGCAGAAGGACAAACTTACATCTATCCATAAGCACTCTTTATTTATAGGTAATGTGTCGAAAAATATGTCCCAAACACATTTTGATGAATTGAGAAAACTTCAGTATCATGTACTAGGTGTTAACAAACACATATGATATATTTACATATTGTTTACTCTAATGTTGCAAAAATAAATCATTCATACATACACACATACACATACACACACACACACACACATATATATATATATATATATATATATATATATATATATATTCAGAGTGCACTCACATGTATTTCTCTACTATTATACAGTATTTACAATGCTTAATCCTTTCTCTGTTATTGAGTGAGAATATTCTGGCCGTGGTGTGTGTGTGTGTGTGTGTGTGTGTGTGTGTGTGTGTGTGTGTGTGTGTGTGTGTGTGTGTGTGTGTGTGTGTGTGTGTGTGGACGACAGTCTGGATGTTATTGGTTTGATTCCCATGGCTGACATCCTTGACCCACAGGTTTTTTAAACTTGAAAGGCAAATGCTAGGAAGGATAATTACATCCCCCGACCTTCGTGTCCCTCTATTTTACCTCACTCCTCATTTTACGTCACCTTTGATAATGGTGGCTATTTCAAGGTTCTAAGTATTGAAGGGAATTCCGAGTTGCATGGAACGCAATTTGCTCTCTTTAATCATCCTGATCAGGAAAGTATTCAACTTCTGGATCGGCTAGAGGATGTGTAAGTCTGCTGGGGGAGTTGGTTGGAAGGGGTTGAAGGGAGCCAGTTGTATGAGTTGCCACTTGGGAGTTTCATTGGAAACAGTTAGGGATTCCACTCTCTTCTTTCATCTCTCGTAGCATTTAGTTAGAGAGAGGCCAGAGCAGGACCGAAGGTAGGCCAGAGCCTAGCCAGAGCCAGGCCAGAACGGTGACGGGAGCTTAGCCCGAGTTGGGTTGGAGAATGAAGTCAGAGTGAGACCAGATCAAAGCCAGAGCGGGACCGGAACGGGGACCGGAGCCTAGCCAGAGCCAAGTTGGAGTGACGTTAGAATGAGGCCGGAGAGAAGCTAGAGCTAAGCCAAAGCAAAGCTATGAACCTCTATTAATTGAGCTACTATTTCTGCCATTGTCTGTGGGTTGAAATCCATATGAATCACATTTCTCTCTTATTAAACTGTTAAATACACTTGAGCAATATGCACACACACCACGCACGCACGCACACACGCACACACACACACGATCACAGTTTTTTTCTAAAATTTAATTTTTAATCAGGGGATCTTAAAACCTGTATTTGTAATCATAATTCTATATTGAATTTTTAGGCAGAATATAATAGCTAATTATCTGAGAAACTAAACATTTAACTGATCAAACTGTTGTCAAGAACCTCAGCGATTACTAAGGACGTACATGCATTAAATAGTGGTTTCAGACGGCATAATTGCCATTAATGGTTGTAAAGTATGAATTTCTACATTCAAAACTTATGGAATTTCTTTATGACTTGAAGTACAATGAGAGAGCTGCCACCTATAGAATTTGTGTTTCTAGCACACTAATGTGGAGCTGCTTCTTCTTCTCTGTCGTTCACAAACTCACTCCTAACATGGCAACTGCTGACTGAGCTCGACAATTGCTGAACAAACTGAGGCAAGCTTGCCCAAGTGTCTCACAGGAAAGATGGGTGACATCCCCCTTAGGATACAACATTACAGATTATAACACTCACAATGGATAAAACTCACCTAATTGTATGTCACAACTTTGTCAACTCAGTTGCATGCAGTGCCTGAACATTTCACTCTCACAGTTAAATAAGCAATTTGAGGGTAATACTGATTTTCAACGATAGGTCACAGTCTATATTTAGTAGTAATTGTCTAAATTGTTTCTTTGCTATAAATTAAACGCTGCAGAAGTGGTCTCCTCCGAAAATCTGCATTCCAATAAACATTTGTAAATCTGATAAAGAAGCATTTTCTAGTATAATTTAAGGCATAATTCCTAGAAGTTACAAAAAGAAAAACTGCCAAGATTTAACTGAAATTAAATGTGCAATTTCAACAAAATTTAACCCAACATTCAATGAGCAACAGATTGTCAGTGAAAGTGCAAAGTATTAAAACAAGGCTTAATGCTTAAGCTGCTATCTGTTATTCTTCTGTAGTGGTATGATTTATTTTAAGTTCCTTTATTTTATTTTTGAGTGGTATTTACCATTGTCTTTTTTATATTTTTCCATGTTTTATTGGGTTCGTTATGCAAGGACTGTATCGGTCTTCATAGAGTTTCTCAGCAGAATTTATAACCTTTTATAGAATTTTACAATATTTTTATACTGTAATACAACTAAAATAATTAGTGATTCTTTTCCACTTATCTTAAGAAGTTGATGACAATTCTTCTATATTTTCTAATTGAAACTAATTTCATGAGCATTTGCCCACATCTTCAGTCAAACACACTTCGTTGTCAAGGATGCTATGTATTTACGTATTACCAACATCTGAAGACGAAACAAAACCTAAAAACAGAATAAATGTCCGGTATGTCAAAATTCATTACGCGATTTTTTTTGGAATAAATATTTTTCCCAAACCATTAAATCTATGGGAACATTTAATTGTTTTTAATAATTTAACATTGGGATTTATTTCATGGTTAAATGAGCAAGAATGATCTGCCACGGCCGATATATCAATCTGTTTATATCTAAAGTTACGAAAATGTTCTTTCTTTCTGGTTTCCAAACTACGTTTCGTCTTTCCAATATAAACCTATCACAATCTAAGCAATTAAATCGATATATACCAGACTTTTCATTATTAGGAATTTTATCTTTTTTAGAAAATTGTAAAAAAATTTAATACTGTGGCAACCCTGTATGGGTTGTCAGACCTGGCGCCACTGGCTGATCTTTGTTCATTGGTTGCGCTGGAGAGGGGGTTGACTTCCTCTTCCGCAGACGACCAGCCGCCACCAGAGAGAGAGGATATGTTGGTAGCAACCCTCCGGAACACAAACCTCATTGAATGTAAGTTGTCTGGAATTATTAAACCTCTTTTTAAAATGCATTTGTGAGTTTTCCTTCGCTGGACCTTCCACCTTTCACCACCATGCAGGTAAGCTAGTTATCAGTAAAATAACATGTCCACCCTACCGCGTGGTGTAACTAGTGTTTGTTGAGATGGTTTAGCTCTACCGCTACGGATTCCCCCCCAAAGCTAATAAATATTAAATCTATTCTAATGTAGGGTGTGACATATTGGTGGAGACGCGGGTAAGATCTCAAAATTTTTTTTTCCTCCTTGCTTTAGTCCGGTTTTTATGAAAAAAAATTTGAATGTATACGGTGGTGAAAGATGGAGGAAACATGGCCGACCGCGTGGTGTTCAATTAGTTAGAAATTCTAATCTGGTCATCGTCTCGTAATCCTTTAACTTTTGGTCTGTTTTTTATTTGATTTCTTCAATAGTAAACTTATTTCATAATATTGTGCTAAATTTTTTTTATAACTACATGGAAATTGATAATGGACACCACGTGGTCACGTGTTGATTTTCAAGGGACGCTGTGTGAGTTTTGGCAGTAAAATTCAAAGTAAATAGTTTCTTTTTTGGTGTTTTTGTGAAGGATGCACTTCATTTTTGTGTTCATTCCAGTTGGTAATTCTGCTTATTTTATTCTGGTGTCCAGTGTTACTTAAAAGTAAGTCAAAATGCCTAAGAAAACGCGGCAATCATCCAATGTGCCAGTTACAATGGATTCACATGATGTAATAGCTTCGACTTCTGCTTTAGCTAATCAAAGTGCACATGTACCTAGTAATTTAGAAGTATCCATGGCACCTAATGTTAATCAGACTCAGACAATGCAAGTTTCTCGGCCTTTTATTGATCCACCCTGTTTTGACAGGATAGCACTGATATCTCCTTCAGAATTTTTGAGAAAATTTAACTTAGTTTCTACAGCAAATGGTTGGTCAGATGTACAAAAGTTGAAGTTTTTCCCATGTTACTTGCGAGACACAGCAGCACTGTGGTACCAAACTTTTTGCCATAGACACCCTGAGCATGATTGGCATTTTCTAACTCAACAGTTTTTGCCAGCTTTTCAAATGTCCAATCAAGATGAATTGTTGGAAATTAAACTTAGGCAGAGGGTACAATTAGAAAATGAACCTGTATTAGATTACATTTATGATGTATTATACTTGTGTGACCAAGTTAACGCTGCAATGACACAAATGGAGCAGGTAAAAAACTTAGTGAAAGGATTGAAACCTCAGTATGTGCAAGCTTTGCTCCCATTAAATCCACAAACAGTTGAGGAGGTTTTACAAATTATTAAATGCGTTGATAAAGCTAATTTTTATGTGCAACATAGACAACATTTAGTACAAGCACAAACATCAACTTACACTTCTCCATCTGTGTCATCTGCACCTGTTTTATCACGGTTTGAAAGTGTAAATCACTCTGAACCAGTTATTAATGTTGTTTCCACATTGAGTGAACAGGTCACTAAACTTGCTACCCAAATGCAACAGCTTCAGTCTCAATTCACTGCTGCTGCATCTACTGTGCCGCCACCTCCACTTAAGCCTCCAAGACATCATGAAAAGAGACAGCAGGCACCTATTGTGTGTTACAATTGCAACAAGCGTGGTCATATGGCACGAAATTGCTGGACTTCACCATCTGGTTCAAAAAACTCGAGAGGCCCAGCCTCCAACGACATAACCTAGAGGTACCCAAAGTAAGTTCACCTGTGTCTAATGTTGTTTCTCTTCCAGGTCAAATTTTGCAAATTTTGGGGTCCATTGGGGAGTCAAAACTTCCAATTTTGTTGGATACAGGAAGTGCAGTTAGCATTGTGAATGCAGCTCATATCAATGACATTTCTAAAATGAAACCTGTCGAGATTTTGCTTAAAACAGCTGGTAACAAGCTATTAGATGCGCCTTATCAAACAAATTTGAAATTTCAAATTAATGACTTTGTTTTTCAGGAAGATGTGTTAGTGGTAAAAGACTTGGCACATAATCTCATTTTGGGTAATGACTTTCTAACTTCACATAAAGTTACCATTGATTATTCTTGTGCAGAAGTTAAGATTCAAACTCATGAGGGAGAAATGGTACACATTCCTTTTGAAACAACATGTGGTGGTCCCTTTACAGATATTGCTGTGATTCCATTGAACGATGAGGTACAGATAGTTAATAAAGTTTCTGTTGTAAAAGATGTTAAATTGCCACCGCTTACTACTTGTTTTGTGGCAGTGCAGCCTTCAGCTGATATTACAAATGAGGTTATGTTCGAGCCTTCTACCAGTATTATGCATAAGAAGAATATTTCTATTCCACCTGTAGTTTGCAAATCTTCAAAGGACTTTGTGATACCAGTACATAATAATTCAGCTGTTCCTCAAACACTTTTTGCTAAAACTGTATTAGCTAATGCTCATGAAGTTGCATTTGTTCAAAGTAACTCAGTTTCACCTAAGGATGTTACTCCATTGAACGCTCCAAAGTTTGAATTTAATGTTAATACCAACTTAACTGAAGCTCAAAAGTCAGATCATCATAATCTGTTGTTAAAATATGAACATGTTTTTGCCACTTCATTGCAAGATTTAGGCTCAACTAATGTAGCTGAATTTAAAATAGAGGTAAAGGATGAAAAACCTATTAAGCAACGACCCTATAGGGTAGCTCATAAGCAGAAAGAGATTATTTCCCAACAAGTAGAGGAAATGAAAAATGCTGGTATTATTAGAGATTCTCAGTCACCTTGGTCATCACCTGTTGTGTTGGTAAAGAAAAAAGATGGCTCTATGCGGTTTTGTGTAGATTATCGTCAACTGAATAAGGTTACAGTAAACTCAGCCTTTCCCTTGCCTCTTATTGATGACCTCCTTAGTTACCTTGGAGAAGCTAAATGGTTTGCTTCCTTAGATTTGTTGTCAGCATACTTTCAAATTCCTTTAGAGGAGAATAGTAAAAAGTATACCTCATTTGTTACTCATGAAGGGCAGTATGAATTTGAACGTTTGTCTTTTGGGCTTGCTAATGCACCAAGATTTTTCAGTTTTGTTGCTGAGAAATTGTTAGGAGACTTGAAATTTAAGAAAGCTTTAGCATATTTGGACGATATTGTTGTTTTTGCCAAAACTTTTGAAGAATTATTAGAAAACTTAGAAGCTGTTTTTCAACGTTTGGAAATGCATAATTTTAAACTGAAACCTGGGAAATGTTTCTTTGCTATGGAAAAGATAAAGTTATTGGGTTTTGAAGTATCTAAAGATGGAATTTCCCCAGATTCTGAGAAAGTTACAGTGATCAAAGAACTACCACGCCCAAAGAATGTTAGAGACGTGAGAAAAGTTTTGGGTTTGTTCAATTTCTACAGGAAATTTATTAAGAATTACTCTTACATTGCCCATCCATTGATTCAGCTGACCAAGAAAAGTCAAAGTTTTATTTGGGGCCCGGATCAGCAAACAGCATTCCAGCAGTTAAAGAACTCTCTTGTTTCTGCTCCTGTGTTGGCTCATTATAATCCTGGAGCCTATACAGAATTACACACTGATGCTAGTGGTCTAGGAATAGGATGTGTTTTACTACAGAAAGTAAATGATAATCTTAGACCTATTGCATATGCTTCTAGAACTTTGTCAAAATGTGAAAGAAATTACAGTGTACCAGAGTTAGAGCTTTTGGCAATCGTTTTTGGTTTAACACATTTCAGGACTTTTGTGTATGGCTATAAAGTGCATGTTATTTCAGACCATCACTCCCTTTGTTATCTGAACAATTTAAAGGATTTGACAGGCCGGTTGGCTCGATGGAGTCTAAAGTTACAGGAATTTGATTATGATATATGTTATAAATCTGGTAAGAAACATAATGATGCAGATGTTTTTTCAAGGTTCCCTGTGTTACAGCCTGAAGAGCATCAAATTGAACAACTTGATGAGCTAATTACCTGTTTGCTATCACCAGTTGAGGTTGCTCAGAAACAAAATGATGATCCAGTTCTGACTCCAATTATTAATGCCCTTAAGGATCCTGAATCTGCTCCTGCTAAGGTTCAACGTCAAGCTTCTACCTATATTTTGAAAAGTAATGTCTTGTACAGGAAAAATTCGGGTTCTACTGGTCCCTTGCATTTACTAGTCATTCCTGAGGTGTTAAAGCATGAAATTTTGTCCTCATGTCATGATGATCCACTATCTGGTCATTTAGGTTTTTCTAAAACTTTTAGTAAGATTAATTCAAGATACTACTGGATAGGTATGAAAAAAGATATTGAGCATTTTGTGAAAACTTGTCCAAGTTGTCAGTCTAGGAAGGCACCTAAGAATCAAAAACCTGCTGGCCTTTTGCAGCCTATTCCAGTTAACTTTATTGGAGAACGTTGGGGAATAGATTTGTTAGGCCCTTTGCCTCGTTCTACGTCGGGTCATAAGTATATCATAGTTGCTACAGAATATGCTTCTAGGTGGGTTGAAGCTGCCCCTCTCTCTTTGGCTACCATTCCCCAGGTTACTAAGTTCATCTTACATCAGATTATTTGCAGGCATGGGGCCCCTGCCATGTTACTGTCTGATCGTGGTAGTGTCTTTCTGAGTGAAGTAACCCAGGAACTCTTGAAAGCTTTGTCAGTTTCCCCTCATTTTACTAGTTCATACCACCCTGCATGCAACGGCCTTACTGAACGATTTAACCAGAGTTTACTAAATTGTCTTAGTCATTTTGTGGATTCAAATCAGCGCAATTGGTCTAATGTTTTACCATATGTGATTTTTTCATACAATTCTTCTGTTCAGGAAACTACAAAATTTTCACCATTCTATTTGATATATGGTCGTGAACCTTCCTTACCAAATCAGGTGCAACTTCAGGCCACTTCAAATGATTTATTTGTTCGGCAAACTTTGGAAGAGATTCAGAAAGCTCGTGAAGTAGCCATCCATAATATTAATCAGCAACAGATTAAACAGAAAGAAAGATATGATGCTAAGCATAGAGATACTCATTTTGCAGTAGGTCAGCTTGTTAAGATTTTTACTCCAATTAGGAAAAAGGGAAAATGTACCAAATTGCTTCATAGATATTTTGGGCCTTTTGAAATTGTTCGACAAATTACTCCTGTTACTTATGTGGTTCGTCGACCAAATGCTCCTAGAGTTAAGGAACAATCAGTACATGTTTCTAGGATATTCCCATATTTTGATCCTGTGGGACCATATAGACTGTAAATACATTTTGCTTTTCTTTTGTGTCACATCAAATGTAAAAAGGTTGTATGTAAAGTATATTGTCCCTTGATTTCTGAGTGTGAATTTTGAGATTTAGTGTATAGTGTGCTAAGCTATTTTGTTTTGGAATATGATGTATATTATTGGCAAATGGCAATACATTGGATAGATGTTTGATGAATCAGATGTCAAAAGTTGAACATACAATTGTTATTATTGAAAGTCACAATTAATTGATATTAAAAGTATATGTTCCCTAATAACTGTTTTGAGTTGAATAACCTCATTTTATGATAAATTTTGCAATGATTAGAAAATTGAAATTTTGTTTATTAATTTTAAGTTTACATTCTGGAATAGTGCTGTGCTACCTCGATAAGAAGGATGAATGAAATTATGTGTGATTATGTGAAAGATGTAGAGGTAAAGTTTATCTGGTTAATGGGGTTGCTGTAATGTGCCCGTTAATCCAGTGTTTTAGGCTCGATGAAGTGGCTGAAATGTGCTTATCGATGCAAGTAATTAAGTGTATTTTTTGAGTTTTGTTTAGCATTGGTGCTGAAATGTGCATGCTAAGATGATGAGGAAAACCTGAATCACAGAGAGGTTTGTGAATGACTGTTATGAAGCTGAGACCTGGGGATGTTCTGTTTGTCATCCTCGCCATAGTTACCAGGTATTTGTGAGATAGCACATTACTAGTACAGATGTTTACTTTGTCTCTTTATTGCAGGATGCTAATAGTTTGAACATTTTGATAAAATTGTTTTGGATTAAGAGTGATATATATTTTGGAGTTGTGTGATTACCAGTATGCTTTAATGGTTTATTGAATTCTAAGTTTTATGTTGAAAAGCAAAAGTACCCTTCAATGTATACAAAAGTTTTTAGAATAGGCTAAGACATGATACTATATTTTCTCTTTTGTGTATCTAGGATGTGAAATTTTGAGGCCCCAGAACTTAATTTTTCTTTCAGTTTTGTTCTATGTATTGTGTTGTAGAACGATTTTTTTTTTGTTGGTGTAGTAATGTGACAGTAGTTTTGTTGGCATGCAAAATGTTGATGTTAGTAGATTGTAAGTAGTTTTTTTTGATTTGAAAGGTAGTAGTACTGATGATATTAAGTAGTGCGCGCACATAATAAATATGATTGAAATTATAATGGTAAAACAAAGAGAAAAACTGAGCTCATTTTTGTTTAAGTGTACACGTCAGTTTTTGTTAAAAATTTATGGCCACGTGTAATATTTTGGGGTACCCCTCTAATTGTAAGTTTTGGTATTTTGAAAATTTGTAATATTTTTATTCAATGTTTTGGAAGGTCAAATTATTTTGTGCTGTGTGTATTGTATTATTTCTACCCTAAGGGGTTTTTGTAAAGTTTTGATTGTGACATTCCTACGTTTTATGTATTCTTTTCTGAAGATTATTTTGTGAAGATTATTTGATTTATCTTGTCAAAATTTGTAAGCTCTATATATTGCCGAGTGATGGAAATTATCTTAGTTTTATCATGTATCTTGCTACCCAGATGGGGTGCACCTAAATTTTTTTTTTATTATTTATTATTGTTCAGAAGCGAAGTTTGTTTTAATGATGTAGTTGTCTTCTGTAATTGCCGTACACTTATATTTTTGGAAATAATGTTGTAGTATGATGATACGTATCAAGTCAGCCCTATTTATCTGCGTTCCTGCTGCACCACACTGTTCCTACCGAACTGTTTGCACCATGGGAGTGCTAAACCTGCCACACTGCCTTGTGTCATCGGGCTCTGGTCCGCCCTTTATGACCACTGTTCGTCAGAGCTTTGGCAGCTATTAGTGCTGTCACTTCGTACCTGTGTTGGGGGCAGAAGAACTATTAATGCCCCACATTGTTATTCAGTGTAGAGCAAGTACAATTGTGCTCAATTCAGTGGTCTTTATTCATCAGTGACTGCAGTGCAAGCTTCAAGTTTTTTATTACATTTGTGAGACCAGTGGGAATGGAATGTACTGTTCAGGCAGGTTGTGAAACTTTTTTTGCTTGGTGCAGTAGTGGTGAAAAGTGCTGAACTTCATTTATTTTTCTTTGAGGGCTTTTTAATTAAAGTTATAGATAGACACTGGAGTAAAGAAACGAATGTGTAACGTCAAGAGACAAGATTTATGTGTATAATACTGTTTGTGATGTTTGTATGCTAATTTTTTTTGTTCCATCTCTCGAGCGAGTTTCTTTTCATTTGTTATTAATTGTTCTGTTGACCCTGGGTCAACAGCTTGTGGTCCGGGGGGAGGTGTGGCAACCCTGTATGGGTTGTCAGACCTGGCGCCACTGGCTGATCTTTGTTCATTGGTTGCGCTGGAGAGGGGGTTGGCTTCCTCTTCCGCAGACGACCAGCCGCCACCAGAGAGAGAGGATATGTTGGTAGCAACCCTTCGGAACACAAACCTCATTGAATGTAAGTTGTCTGGAATTATTAAACCTCTTTTTAAAATGCATTTGTGAGTTTTCCTTCGCTGGACCTTCCACCTTTCACCACCATGCAGGTAAGCTAGTTATCAGTAAAATAACATGTCCACCCTACCGCGTGGTGTAACTAGTGTTTGTTGAGATGGTTTAGCTCTACCGCTACGGATTCCCCCCCCCCCCCAAAGCTAATAAATATTAAATCTATTCTAATGTAGGGTGTGACAATACTTTATTTATTTTGAGCAACTATAGTTATACAAACTTCTTTAAAAAAATTAGAAAATGTTATTAACCCAAGGATGGTAAGCAAATTTGTTAAATTTATAATCATATTTTATTTTTTAAGAGTAGAAATATCTTTAATACTTTTTTGATATTTAAATTTTTCAATTTTGTTCGTATAAAATCTTTATTAAAATCATTAATTAAAGCAGTATTAATAATACGTTATATTATTTATTAAATTCTCCTTTATTCAGGGGTATATTTATTAATCTATAAATGGAACTATTAAAACAGCAAATTTCTGTGGAAAAGGGTTAAAACTTTTATTTGTTATGTAACTATCAGTATGAGTAGATTTTCTTTAAATACCAAAATCTAATTTGTTATTATTTCTTATTATTTTCAAAACTAGAAAAGCAAGAAATACATTAATTTCAGATATTTTCTTCAATGACATTGTTAGAGAAACATTTCTGAGCTATCACTCTGCTAGCTGCATTCTTTTAATTTAAGTAGTGTTATTTTCTTGGATTCAAATACTTCATACTTTAAAATATTTATTTGTTTCACATTTCTAAGCTTGATGAAGCCAATATCTTGCGTAAGTTTTAAATAGTAGACAAAGAGAGTGAATAAAATTTAAGTAATCTATCACATTAAATATTACAAATAAAAGCATTACTAACAGTGAAGTTGTCTTCATGCTGAAGTTTTGTTGAGTCACACTTGTTTACACTTACCTTCACTTATTATTTTTAAAAATGCTGGAACGTTTTCCAGGACATTCGCCCTCCTTCTCAGCAGTTTAGTGACTGACTCTCCCCTTTCCTTTCCTCTTCCTTCTCCTGCATCTGATCCTGTTGCCATCTGGTGTTAGGAGCGCAAAGTTTTAACACTTTATTAAGTGGTGGGATTTCAAAATTTATAACATGTTCACTATTTTTAATTATGTGAATTTTTTCCCAGATGTTTATTCTGTTGGTGATTCTAATAGTTTCAACAGTTTTATAATTTGCGCCATGTTGTGGTTTTCTTTCCAAAAATAATGTTATACAGCCGATTTTTCTATTTGCTTTAGTTTTATGTTTCTGTGGTGTTCCTTTAGCCTCATTTCCAAATTTCTCTTCGTTTTGCCTATGTAGTATTTTTAACAATCCTCACAATTGTTCTGATAGATTCCAGATTTCAGTGTGTTTTGAATTGTATTCTTTAAAGGTTTGTTTAGAACGCTCTCAGGATGAATTTATTCTGTGGGGCCAGTTTTATATTGAATGTTTTGAAGATTCTTTCAAATTTTTTAAAAGCCCAGGAATGGTAAGTAAATTTCTTATATTTCCAATTCTGGTCTGAAAGTGGTGTTAGTGTTGTATTTGATGAGATTTCTTTTTGCCCTTCTTTCTTTTTGAGCACGATCCTAATGAGATCAGGGTTGAATCCATTTTCCTTCGCTACTCCTAATATATATTCTCGTTCATTTTAAAATCCTCTTTGCTCAATGGGGCACTGTATAACCGTTGGATAAAACTTCTGGAGACTTCCAGTTGATGTAAAATTGGGTTGCAACCATTCCTCGTGATGTAATTGTCCACATGTGTGGGTTTTCTATGTATTCCGAATTATAAGCTATTTTGATCTCTCATGATTTTTAGGTCTAGGAAGCGGCCACGCCATGGCACAGTGGTTAGACCACTTGGCTCTCACCAAGGCGGCCCGGGTTCGATCCCAGGCGACCGCAAAGTGAGATTTGTGGTGGACAACACGGCGTTGGGGCGGGTTTTCTCCGGGACCTCCGGTTTCCCCTGCCATCTCATTCCACCGGTGCTCCATCTTCATCTCATGCATCATCAGTGTCACCGCCTGCGGGGCCGTATGTGGTAAAAGCGGGCGTTAAACACTACACACACACTAGGTCTAGGAAAGGTAGAATGTGGTTTTCTTCTAATTCTATAGCCTATTATATAGCCTATATACGGCTAGTGTGGGGAAATGATTCATTTCCATCCATTAACTAAAAAATAATAAGAGTTAAATGATGAAGCCTGGGACTTAAGTGCTTACAATAGTAAGTCACCACAAATGGTGTATATCGGATGCGAGAGACCCTAGTGGTCTACCAGGGAAATATACGAGTCAATTGGAGAATTTAATGTCAGGACGGCACGTTGGCCATGGTAGCTCAAAGGTTAAGAGCGACTGGATGGAAAGCAGGAGATCTTTGATTCAAATCCCGGCCATGGCATTGAATTTTTCATGTTGACTCTATCTATCAAAAACCTTAGCCTATATAGGGCTAGTGTGGAGAAATGATTAATTTCCATCAATTAACTAAAAAATTCATATCCTAATGCATCTTTATGTCCAAATTGCTAATAAATATAAAGAAAAATTATGGTAGTGATAACTGAAGTTATAATGATCATCAATGCTACCTCTAGGACCATCATTATCACAAAAGAACAGCCAAAATGAAGTAGTAATTAAATAGTAAATAATAAAACATTTTGCAGACACTTTACCTCCTTAAACTGTAATACTGCTATACATTAATATTATGTAATACATCTGTACTCCTTTACAGTATATTACAAATGGGAATGTTTTTTTCTACACTAAATCGCATGCTTTTACTAAATATAAGTGGCCATTTCATTATTGGTGTCATTATTAATTTGTGTTAAAGCAACTGTATAAGCCAGAAATGTGTGCTATCTTCCTTGTGGATTAATTTTTGCAAAATAATATTTGGACCTGTCACAAGTAACACTCATTACAGATTTATTCAGTTGCTGTGCAGTACTACTTACTAGTGAGAACAGTATATGACGGTACAGCAAGTCTCATTTGTTGACAGTCTGGTGGAACTGCAAGACACACATAATCTCATTTGATAAAAACTTTTAAAACATGTAGTAGTAGGTGTAATGTTATATAATAAAAATAACTATGAAAGTTAGTATTATGTTAATAGGCTTTCACTATGTGTTTTAATGTTGCTGCTTTTAAGCTATGCAGCTTATTTTCCAGAACAATTAACAAATATGATTATTCGCAATACTACTTTCTGAAATGTCTTGACGAAAATATGCTAGTAATAAGTCAATAGAGATAAAGGCAGTTATAGTGGGGTATTAAAGCATTTTGTAGCAGGCTGTTGTGTTTTTAAGGCAAAACACCAAGACCATCTGCTGCTGGTACAGTGTACTTTCTTCATTTTTGAACAAATAGTTGGACAGCTGCAATGAGATAATTAAGGAGCCAGGAGGTCCAGGGAATCTAAGATGTCATGTAGACATCAGGCAAGAAAATTTATATGTCCAGTTTTGGGATGAAGCTGTAGCCAAAGTTGATGGTTTACAGTTTCTGAAAAGGTCCGCTGACAGTGATGAATGTTCTGATTCCAGCAGCTTAGGTCACAAAGTATTCTGTCCATCATCCCAAGATGGCTGGATTGCAACCTTAATTGGTTTATGAATGTTGTGGCATAAACTGAAGGAAAACGGCTTCACCTTTCTTGAAACCAGAAACAGGATTCCATTCAGTACTTGTTTGGTTGCATTTGATCTTGCTGTGGATCAAATGACAACCCAACAGTGGTCCAGTTTCTGGCAGCCCTTAAGCCAGCCATTGTCAATAGTATGATGTTTAGGTATCTCAGGGATTTAAACTGTGAATTGGAGGAAACCACTGGTGAAATTTCAAACAATTTTTGCAGCTTAGTTTATGCTGAAACACAATCTGCTGCAAATCAGGTTCCTAGCTTTGCTTTGCAGCAGGCTCCTCCAAATCTCAGTTTAAGGACTGAAGTGGTTGAGTCATACTCAAATGTGAAGGTTTCAGGTTACATTGACAGTAGGCTTCTTCGTCATAACCTCTGTAACAAATGCCAGATTGCATTCACAACAGACACAATGGAGAATAGGCACTTGGGCATATATTTCCAAGAGTATAACGAACAAACTAGAGTTCTAACATGTCCATCTGAGGATTTATGTAGAGCTGTAGGTTTTGATAGTACTCTTGTGGAAGAAATGCTCAGAACCAGCAGAGCAAGGCACAGAAGTTATGCATGGAAACATAAATGTGGTCTGGATTGGGGTTTTGTATGGATCATGCATCAGCCATGGAAGATGTCATAATCAGCATTCTTACACAACTGTGTATAAATTGGTAGTGCAAGAGACAAAATAAATTACTGGCCATCAGCATCTGCCATAGAGGTACTGCGCGACGTCTTAGAATGTTTCAACTCTTTTACTTTCATCAGTATTTGTGACAGCATGTTTTGTGTGTACGTTTGTCAAATATGCACTATGAATATCATAGTGTGACTTCTTCAGTATTTAAGCTTTGTACATTTATGGTATACTTATCTCCTGAACAGGATTTACACACTGTAATTTTTTTGGGGGGTTCATTTAGCAGTCATCAAAGATGGCAATATTTTAACAATTGCTTATTAGCTTCATTAACATTTAATATCGCTTTGCATTTCATCACAACACTTTAAACTTTAACTCCCAGGCTCTTTGTAATAGTCATGTGTACAACAAACTCATACAAATGTGTATTTCATTCACAGTGTTACTTACTAACACTTTTCCTGGATTAAGTAATCTAAAATATATGAACTGCTAATGAACTTTTTAAAATAATGTGTCTGCATTGGCTCCTATTGTTTGTTTCAGAGATCAGAATCTAATTTTCATATTGTGATACACTTTGTGTGCTTTGTGTATTACTTTCTTCATCATGTCAGTCTACTCCAAGTATGTGAACTTTCAGAAATACCAAAGCTGTGGCTGTGACTCTGCGCAGAATTCAGAGACTCCTGCCTGAAAACTGGTAAACATGGACATGATGATTAGCAAATGTGTATAATTTGTACTTAGGAAAGACAGCTTTCTTTTGCTTTAGCATTCCTCAAGTACCTCAAAAGGCAGTAATATTGTACAACTAGTTTCCGGTTCTTCTCTGAATATTCTTTTGTAAACTGGTGCTGAAAATAATGTATTTACTATAGAGCTTTTCAAATTCTTATTAAATATAAGCATTTACATAGTTTCTTTGTTCTCTAAGAGGTAGTATTATTTGTTGTACATAGTAGTTCGTATCTTCATTTACAATTTATAAATACATTTCTTTAGTAATATTCTTTGCTCCTTTTTTAACACTTTCCTTCCAGGGAATTTTTCAACATTATTCAGTGTAAAAACAAATTGCATTACACATAACCTTGTGATATCCTTTCCTGTTTTCCTGTACCCACAGAATGCATTAATTTAATTTCAGGTCACTGTAATTATTACAGTAACAAGCTTTGAAATTCACACTTCAGGGAAATGAAATATAGTTGCATTATCTCAACAGCATCTTGAGTGATCTCACTCTGCCATTATTAAATTTGCAATTGTTGCTTAAAGACATACTTATTCAGTTATAACATGAATTTTAAAGCGTAGCAGGAACAGGAAAAAGATCAAGTTGGGTAGTGGCTCCTGAGACCTTTTTTCCGAAATAAATTGGTCAACTTCTTTTGAAATCAGATCTTGCACAACGATAAATAGTTTACTGCACATTTAATCAGCATATTTAAAGCATATTATGCTAATATGTGATAAATGAGTTGTGCCATAAGTTATTCATGAGTGCACGAGATTAGGCTTCGAAAGAAGTTGGATTCTATCAGTCGTTGAACACGGGCAGGGAAGGGTGGGGGAAGGCAGATATACCATAGCTCAGTTGAAATAAAAGCTCACAGCATTACGGACAAAATTGTTTGTTCCATTAGGTCTACCCGAAAGGGCAGGAAGAGCACCCTATGCATCTTCAGTCCCCACCACAGGGTTGAGAATCTGGTATTAATCTGTGGTTAGAACAATCAATTGTCAGTGATTGCCATTGTAAATGGAAGGTATAATAAAAACCTTAAGAATAGTCAGGAACTTAAGTAGTTACGGAAATGTAAGTCACCATTATACTGCATTTGTCTTAAGAAACACACTTTTTGTATTACTTTGCACCCACATGCACAAGCGTGACAGACGATAGTGACACTTTCGCCCATGTGTTATGCCAAATTACAATCAAACAAGTTGTATGCACAAGAGTAGCCTACCAGTAGGTTTTCATTTGTAGGTTTTGTTTTGCTTAGGCAATCCAACATTCGTCTTTCAGGATAAGGGAAAACCTCAGAAAAATCCTTATAGAGAAACTCACTGACCAAGATAATGTACCAGCATGTTGCCATAGTAGCTAAGATGTAGGGTAGCTGTGCATGAAGCGAACGTTCTGTGTTCATATACTGAGTTTTCAACTCTATTAGTACTTACCACAATATTACTATGTATTTTGTGCAATGTTAAGCTAATGTGTCCCAAGCATGAATGATAATTCTATAGCATGCTACCATTGTATTACCTATTGCCTTGTAATAGTTGCTCTAAGACTTAAGAAGTTATAGTGACTATAATAACTACAAAACAAAGACAAATGAAGAGTGACATTGTTGAAAAGGAAAACTATTTGAAGTTGCGTTTTTTAATACTTTATCACTTACATCTTATATTTTTGAGGGACTTGTTTCGGAAGCCATCGTCTCCATTATCAACCTCTTTCCAACTGTCTGTTGTCGGCTGCTCTTCTCTCTCTGGTTTTGGAACTACGAACTTCTTTGTCAAACATTCTACCAACGGGATTTCAAAGTTTATTATTCAGTCTTTATTTTTCCATATGAATATATTCTCCCATAAATATTAAAAGCAGAAGCATTATTAACAGTGTAGTATTCTTCATATTTAAGTTTGAATTTATGAGTCACTATGTTTACACTCAGTCTTCACTTACTTGTTGTTGTATAATTGAAACGTTTTCAAGATCATTCGATCTCATTCTCAGCTGTTTGGTGACTAATTAAAAGCAGAAGCATTATTAACAGTGAAGTATTCTTCATATTCAAGTTTGAATTTATGAATTTATTTTGAATTTATTTATAGCTTCTATTTTAATGTTGCCATATTTGTATACTGTCTGTAATGGACTTTAAACCAATTTATTTGTTAAAATACTTAATAAATACGAAAGATATGAATCTGATGACCTAATGTTATGCATTGTGCGCAGAAATGTTAGTCTTGCAGTAACATAATCGCTTCTTTCAAGCAGAAATTTGGGACCATCATTGGTTCTCCTATATTTGAACCCAAGAGATTTCAGAATTTTATGCATAGAAGATACAGCATCCATATATTCTGTTTTTCTCATTAAATTTGTCAGCCTATTCATATAAATCATAAGTTGTTTTATGCAAAACTCACTTTTGAAAATTATCTAAGTTGGTAGCTCATTTTTTAGCTGCCCGATGTTTCCCTAGAGATCTAAATATGAAAACTTCTCCTAATTTGGTAAACTGTTTGCCGTCTTTAACAATGTTCGTCACAGAATGAGCACTCACGTGACAAGCTTGTAACATTAATTCAAGACTCTGAGTGAAATTAGTACTTTTTAGAATGTCTTTAATTGACAGCTGTTTGAACAAGGAATACACATTAACAACAATATTTGTAGCCCATTTATGTAAAATCTTATGAGTTGTTTCACAGTTACTACTAGGTGCATCAGTACTAGGCTTGCTAAGCGCTATATTTACTAACTCTGAAAAGCACGTGTGCACTCTTAAAAGATCACCACTTTACTGAATGCAGGGTAAAAAATGCAACTGCAGCATAGCGTGTGTGTGCTTTTCTTCACTGACAGTTAATAATTCTTTTCTTTCTAGTCAGGCGCCGTATCTTTCCATATCTACGAAACCAGACATGCTACAAACATGGGGTTTGGACAGTATTCCTCAGAAAAATATTTCTGTAACATGGGGAAAACAAAATAATTCTGTAATTAGTAACTTTAGAGCATGCAAAGAAATTAGGCGCATGCTTTGGCAAAGCAAGCCAGAATGCGTGCTTAACTGTATAACGTTGCATGCACCTTATTGTCTAGTAGCCATAGGACAGCTATGCCTAATCCCGCCTTATGTTCAGTTCTATATTGTAGTTACCTTAGTACTGGTCTGTAGTCCTCCACATCTGAATAGCAGTATCAAGAGACAGTCTATGGTGAAGCCATGCCACGACGAAGTGAACGTCCTCCTTATGCACAGCTACAAACATTTGAATGGGGTCAAATACAAACAAACATCTGGATCGATGCATTGTATGGACTTTAATGTGTGCCCATACAGAAACCAGGGAACACCTCGTGGACTATTGGTGACCGTCTTCTTGCAAAGGGACTCAAATCATGTAAGCCTCTGGCTAAGGTACCTCTTACACCACAACACTTTCACGCATGTTCTTTCTGGTATCGAGAAAGCCTTAATTAGTCAATAGAATTGCACTCTGTTGTCTTCTGTGATGAGAGTAGGTACCGTCTGTACACCTGTGATGGTCGGTATGCATACTGTGTAGAACTGGTGAGCAAACTTGACCAGGGTGCATTCGTCCATGACACAAAGAACCATCTCATGTCATCATGGTGTAGCATGCCATCCTTTGCAACATTTGGTGCTTATGCAGGGTCATGGAACCAGTGCGAGCTACATCCTGCAGGCAATTAATCCTGTTTTACTACCATTTCTTCAACAGGAAGGTGGTGTGCCATTTTGAGCAGGATAAAGCATATCCCCATACATTTGCTGCAATACAGCATACACTTCAGTGTTATGACAACTGCCCTGGCAAGCACAGTCCGCTTACCTCTCTCCTATAGAACATGTATCGGGCTTACTGGCCCTCCATGGCTGGCCACACAATTGCCGAACTGAGACAACAGGTGCAGGATGCTTGGGACAGAGTGTCGCAGGATAATCTCCGCTCTTCTGTTTGTACTTGAATATCAACAAAGCATTGTTAACAAATCCAAAATCGCCTCCAGCATGGAGAATGATGAGATGTGGCCCCTTTCAAATTGCAGCAGCGACTCCAATTTCTGATTCACCCTGCCAGCATACTATCACAGATTGCTTTGCATGTATATGAGTGTCGTCAACATAAACAATTGGCTTATCTTGCATTCTGTATTTATTAATAGGTCTTAAACATGGTCCATACCACTCTGCATTGTTAGGACTTTCTAACAGAATCATTCATCTTCACTGACATTTTTTTCCATTGGAATCTCAGAGATCTTATAAGGCAATGCAATATTCCGTACTAAAACTCAGAATGTTGTCTTTACTTAACGCGTTAAAAGCCTTTTTAATGTTGGCATCCCTTTTCTTAAAATATGAACATTGTCTATCATTCTCACAATCTCTCCTTTGGTGAAATTATCCACTTCTATTCTCTTCTATCTTTCCTTCTTTCTTTCTTTTGGAGTGGAGAAATTTAGTTTTCCTTTCGCCATAGATTCCTTGCCTTCTTTTAACACTGTCAAATCTGTTGATTTTGATACGCCTATAGCAGCACTTGTTGATTCAGTACCACTGTATTGTGACTTTGTGGGTTCGTGAAATTAAAATTCCAGGCTACAACACCAAAATTGCACTTTATTTCCGTAGAAACTCACTTCGTATACAGCAGTCCAGAATTACGTCACATATACAATACAACTTGCCAGGTCATCGACCACAAACAAACAGCTGTTCACGCACGCGAGTTCAATTAACAAACTGACTCTTGTGGCGGGCGGACTGCCTTTTCATAGAATACTCACATTACAAAATTTTATTAAACAATCGAAACCTGGCTAGAATAAAGGCAAACTCTCGAGAAATCCATTTCCTTCCCCCCGCAATTTTGACAAGCTTTTATCTACAAACTACACTGCCCGTGTACTGTTTCGATCAACAAATTCTTGTTGATTATGCAAGCACGTAGCAATGTTATAAAAAATCTCCCTAGCCAGTCCCCTAAGGGCCTTACCAAAAGAGAACTTAGGTGTTGAAGGTGCCGACATTACTGTTAATAATTCTCAACCTGGGAACGTACACTTTAAAACAGTACACCAAGATTTAGTTATGATCAGCTAATCGCTCCCTCTCTCCCATCACTGACAAAACCTCGTAATGGACATATCTGTCTGATGTCACATGGCTGGAGGTGTGGATAGTGACTTAATCAGCAGTAGTTGCATCTCCAGGGTTCAATGCAACTTCTTTATTAACTTGTACGTCTATACCATCATAATGGCAGAGACTGGCTTTTGGTTCTGATTCTGACTGGCGGAAGAATCAGAAAACAAATGAACGTTACAAGAGTCAATAGCTGAGTTTTGATTTAGATTTAATAACAAAATTAGTAGTGTGAATAAACTGTGGTTACATCATCTTGGTGACTGAGTTTTCCACCAAGTACAGAAATAAATATATTCCTTTATTTGTGTCTTTGAATGAGTAATGATACATAGGTTATGCAGCATTTTTGTGTTGCATAGAACACTTTGCCAAAAGATAATTTTGGCAGTGGTTGATTTTACTGCATATCAAAATATATATTTAGTACTTCTGCTAACATCGTCATAGCTAGGAATCAGAAGGAAATTGGCAAGCCGATAGACAACAATAATAAATTTCCAGGTCTGAGCTAACCAGTAAATGTTACGCGAAAATGTGGATGTTCTATATACTTGACTTCTTTGGGTGCCCTCTTCCTCCGCATTTGTTTTACAGCTGCTTAATTTCTCTTCCCACAAAATTAATTCTCATGCAACCAATTACTAGAAAAATTATGGATTTTCAATTAGCTATGCAAAATTCTTTCAGAATAAAGAGGGCTTCAGAGACCACTAAACGTAAATTGAAGGTATATGTTTCATTTTTCTTAACGATATATTAAATATTAGACATTTTTATCAGAATAGCTGGAGCCAATTTTTAAGAAAATCAAAGTTTTCGAAACATTTTCCGTGTAAAGATTACTTTGCGTGGGTGGATTGTCATAAAAATATTTGAGTCGTATTCTTGAAAGATGCAGAGTTTAGATAAATACCAAGTATACTATTTAAAAGAGTTTTCGTTTATGGTATTTCATGAGCGCCCTAGTCTTTTTCTAAAATTGTCAATTTTAGATTCGCGAGTACCAAAATATTATTTTTGGTGAAGTCTCGAAAACGAAATTGGAATGCAATCAGGGGCGGCTTCTCAATAGGGTAGCATGTTCGCGCTACAACCAAAATGCTTGGTCTTCCTTTAATGCAATGGCACGTTCCATTTGGAGTTCATTTCGACCTTGTCTAGTGCAGTGGACCCCAGCGCACTATATTGTTTGCAGGTGTCAAGTAGTTCACTCCCAATTGCAAACCACCGGCATACAAGGGTAGCTATAGGACAGGTTGGACCTAGGGTTTGCCGAGGCAAGTAGCGGGGTAGTGCGGGGCTTAATGCTGCATAAGCTTGGTTAACCTAGCAGCCAGAAAATAGTGGATGCCAAGCCTTCTCCTTCTGCTTACAGCGCCATTTATTATTCTCATATTAAATGTTCGCATTGGTCAACTATTACCTATCAGTACATGGCCATTAGGTTTGTGCCGTGTTTGGTTAGCTTTGCGGTGATTTGTGTAGTGCATGATAGTGATTTATGTAATACATAAATATATACATAAAATACACTTAAATTGTGTTATATAAGGAGAAAAAATGAATTCCATACAATGTCTATTACCACATCCTTTTTAGAAAATGAGCTTAGAAGAAAAAACTGAAATTAAGCGACCTCAAAGCCCCACGCCAATTATAAAAATCTCACAGGTAGTTAAAACAAAAATAAGAATTTTTAACGGGCAATTTGACAACGATGCATATGAGAAATATAATTGGAGGGGTGGTTTTGATATTAAAAATGCCCTGATTTGCTTTCCTTCCGTTCTGTTTGGCGGTGAAAATCCGTGGAAAAAACATGGCATGAATGATTTTCAGTACCTTCATGATTGCGCTAAATAACACGTAAGTTCAAAACTGAACATGAAAAATAGTCAGTTTTGCTGTGCTTGGTAATGTAAATATAGCAAAGCAGATGGACAGTGCATATCGAAGAACAATTGAAGAACACAACCAGAAAGGGGCTCAAAATGGCTATGCTGTAAACATTATTGTTAACTGCATTAGTTTTTGTGGGGCCTTTGCGATAGCTCTACGAAGACACGATGAATCAGCTACGTCAAGCAATCTGGTATTTTTTGAGGACTGATACTTCAGTGCAGAGCTAGACTGTGTTCTGAAAAAACCCATCTGTAGAACGCTACAGGGTTTAAGGGGACGTCCAAGACAATCCAGAACGAACTCTTGCAATGTATTCTTGAAGTCTGTCATGAAGAGATATCAAAATAAATCAAAGACTTCACAGTTTAGCTGTATAAATAGGTAAGTTTTATGCCCTAAGGTGTTTTTGAAGTACGCATGTTGTGTTATACGACGTGAATTACCGTTAACTTGTGTATACAGCAGTCTATAGTCACAGGCTTAGAGAACCGTTTGTTACTTTAAAAAATTAAATTGTATGGATAACTTTGTGAACCACTGATTTCCAGAGCCACCAGCCGCCCATGAATGCAATATATCTGCTATGTGTAGTATAGAAAATAAAAAACTATTATATACACTCACTAATCTGTTTCCACTTATTATTGCTTATCCTTCTATATTCTCATGTTAATGGAGATGAACATTTGTGGAAATGTTTCCTGAAACACAATGGGCTTAATCAAGTCAAATCGTGTAAGAGTTAGTCGCTATGTGAAGGCTTGGAAACTCTTTCTATTTACATGTCTACAACATGACTTTCCAATTGAGAAAAAGAGAAAAGAATTGGAGGAAAAAAAACGAATTGTGAGTTTTACAGTTTAAGGAGATCTACATTTTTCTGAAGTAAGACTTTTGTATTCCCTGCCTTTATCAGTTATGTAAAGGACCTTCGAAGTTATGAGTTCATCTGACGTGATATTCAGAATATTCAAGACATTGAATTTGTCATGAAAAAATCTTACAACTTTAGTCAGAATCGTTCGAGTTATTTTATACAAAACTTTAAAACAATGTTCCCTTTAAAGGCCAGTTTGGAGAGCAAGGGCTTCACTGAAATGATTCGTGTCCCATTGGTAGTAGATGCCATGTTTAGCATTTTACCTTTACCCGCGCTAGCAGGATGTTGATTGTAATGGTCAAATAAAGAGCATTGGCCCGCCTCTGTAGCGTAGGTGTCAGCGTGTCTGCCTAGCATTAAATAGGTTCCGATTTCGAATCTCGGCCAGAGTGAGCTATCTAGATAAGCATTTCCGGGTTTTCCCCCTTTCTTGAAAAATGAATGCAGGGTAACTCTAAGCTCTATGGACCCTGGGCTCATTTGAGCATCATTTAATCCATTCATTAACCGTCCGATATGACTTAACGTTGGAGTATGTAAATTAAAAAGAAAAGAGCAGTGTGCATTGTAGATATTTGTTTACTTATTCTTGAGTTGCATATGCGGTTACTTACTAATGGAAACCACGCACTATATCTTGTGTAATAACCTTTTAAACAGCACAAGGCACTTTTTTCTTACTGTGACAATAACAGTGACATGGAGAATTAAAAGACTATAACAAGTGAAGTCTGTATTGCACTCATAGAAATGTTCATGGCATAAAAGATGTTCTCCGTGGCAACCACACTAATAAGCAAGGAACAAAAATTTGTTATTTCTTAGAAATTCAATTGTGTAAAAACTGAGTTAATTAAGAAAACGGATACTTCTTCATGTAAGCATCGTTTTAATATTGCTGGCACTTATATGTAAGTACTATGTGCATTATTGAATTGTTCCTACATTAAGAGTACTCTTTAGCATTAAGTTGTACTTTTCTTGAAGCATGTATATGTATGAAGTTTCTTGTTTAAAGTAAGGTTAGGTTCCTTCCTGGCATATGCTTGCTTTACCTTAAAATTTAAACACTTTTTACTGTTGCATTATCTAACCGGGCAATGAAATATCTATACAGAATCGCTAACTTGGAAGATGGCAATATAGTTAGAGAATGTTTTCATATTCAAAGAGGAGGGTCTTGGGCACATAAAATGAACGTGTTGAAGCAGATGAGTATGGGTCATTCTTGGATAAATGCCGAGTATAGGTATAGAGGCTTCTGGAAAGAAGTGAAGATTAGACGACATTGACAGACAAGAAATTTTTGCCAGTACAAGTGACAAAAGTTCATTGAGGTTATATAGAGAAATAAAAACAACCTGGGGAGGGAAGTATATATATATATATATATGTAGTAAGTTAGGGCGAGAAGGTTTTGTTTGGGCGAGAACAGGAGTGAGAAACTTAAAAGGTATAGATTAAGAGAGGGTAGATAAATATCCATCGTGTGGAGAAGAGAATACCGACTTCCATTGTATATTATATTGTAGTTAAATAGAGATATGGAGAGAGCAGGCCTGGCTCCGTAAACAGGACAATATGGGGGGGGGGGTGAAGTAGTAGTTAGAAAATTTTGTCAGTAAAAGGGAAAAAGAATAGCAGAAACATAGGCAATTATTTAGGGAAAGTTAAAGAGAAATAGCTAAGAAGAATTAAGAGAACGATGTAAATTAGAATAGGTGAAATGGCAAAATGTATAAAAAGGGGTAGAAGGCCTCCTATACACAAAAAACTAGGTTTAGGTGTATGAGGAGTGAATTGTTTTTCAATGGCAAGCAACAGTTTCTCTGGATTTAGGAATATATGGCACTTTCCAGTATGGATTTCATAATTGTAATTGTGATTGTGTATTTCCATTTGATGATGTAAAAGGAAAGATGACAAATAAATTACAAATTATCTAACCGTAAATCAATTATGTTCTTTCTGAAACTGCAAGTTTAGTTTGTGTATATGTTTTAGATTATTTCAATAGTTGTTGGTTATTTATTCGCCAATTATTAGTTTAGCATTCTGTGACTCACTGGATTTAAACAGCTTTTAATTTCTGCAAAGTAATACTCTAATTACATTAGATGTGTGAAATAAAAGATTTATCTTATCACAGTAAGGGTTTAAAATGTAAGTTGTACTTAAATCACCATGCAGTTTATATCTACGTTTCCAGCTGCTAGGGGCGGCTGCCCTTTGTTCATAATCATAACCATTATCCGGAGATGCTTTTTCACATTTTCTGGGTTGTCTGGCTAAATATATTTGAATATCCAAAATGTATATTCACGAGAATCTATTGACTATAGCAACAATCACGTACATTATTATACTGTGTTTTCTGAAAGCCCCCATTATTCTTTGCCATTTTCCGTGTAAAATAATGGTCCTATTCAAAATTTCTCTCACTGCACTTAATTATATGAATATTCCATTTGTTCACAACGCTCTCAGTTATTAAGATCATATCAGCAAGGACAGATGTTCTTAAATGTTTGTTGTTTCTCGAATATCCCTAACAGCTTAAAAATCACATTTTAAGGTTTCAAAGGTACCTAAAATGTTACAACAGCCCCCCCCCCTCCCAAAAAAAATAAACCGCTGCGGAAATTCCTTACAAATTATTAGGCCTAAAATACCACTCTGCATTTTTAAATAAAATAGTGTACATTTATACTTAAAACATATAATTTAGAAAATTATTAGCATATGCCAAACAAAATTTGCAAATAAGGTTGGGAAAATGACCAACAAATGTAAGAAATGGCTTCAAATGCAACCTCCACTTAAAGTTATTTAAATGCCCAGGTAAGTCCATCATTTCCAGTCCAGTATTAAACATTATTGGAATCCTTCGTGCCACATGCCGTGGCAGATGCCATGTTTAGCATCGAACCGGCTTTTTATTTTTGAGATACGCTGCTCACAGAAGACCATTTTCTAAGACAAGGCTTGGTTTGTATTCAGGACGTCTCAAAATACATATTTCAGTAAAATCTGGGTATCGAACTTTTGGGTGGAATGCAATACCTTTCTATCTATTATGCACGTGGTACACGGAGTAAAGACTATAAATGAGCAGAAGCAGGACCTGTTGTCTCAGTCAGCCACGAAATTCACTCCTCTGTACCACTTTAAGGAGCAGAGTGAAGTAATTTCTAACATTTTTCAGAAGTTGCCTGGGATTAATAAATTTACTTCAGAAGTATATTCTGTACTTTAGGAGCATATCACTGATGTATTGGTGTCTAAAGTCTCTTCTGAAGAACATCTGGAATGTGTTGTTACCTGCATCTTGGAAACCTGTCACGAGAAAAAAATGAGATCTGTCACTGCAAGTTTAGGTCACTGAAGATTAAATAACCTCTATAACAGTTTCCACAAAAGCTTCCAGTGTTTTCAGCCAAGTTTTTTCTGAATCTCCTCATTGGACATACCGTCCAATGCACTAGTGTTTACAAATCCAAACGTGGAGTTCAGAGTCCTATGCAATGCCACGCGCACCGGAAAGCACGCAAGCATATTAGGTTTTAAAATTCCTGAGGCCTGCGTCGGTGAAACTGCTTCTACCAGGAGTTAGCCACTATTAGGTCAATTAATGGAAATTAATTGTTCTTTAACACTGGCCGTGTGTAGGCTAAATTGTAACTATAAAACCCGGCCTTAAACTACTTACATGTTGTAAGTCGCCATTAAGGTAGTTGTCTCATGTGTTTATAAGAACTCCTAAATGGTTTACCGGGAAAATACAAGTCAGTTGGAGAATTTAATGTCATATTGGCACGTTGGCCGTAGTAGCTCAGGGGTAAAGCGGCTGGAGGGAAACCAGAAGATCCGTGGTTCAAATTCCGGCTGTGGCATTGAATTTTTCATTCTGACTCTACGTTTCCACAATTTAGCCTACACACGGTCAGTGTGAAAGAACAATTAATTTCCATTTTGTGATTATTTTAAACATACTGCTGGGAATAATGCTAGTGTCTGCGTTAGCTCTAGGAGGTGCGGGAAGAAAGGGCAGAGCTATAAGATCAGATGTTAGGAAATTTGTGATTAAGGTTCATTCATTTTTGACAGATATATGCGAGGCCCTAAAATGCGGAAAGCCAACTATATCTGTGTGGAGCATAATTAAAAAATCTGCTGCAGCTACAGGTGTTTCATCTCGTACTATATAAGGAATATTTAAAGAACAAAATGAAGTGTAAGTAAATGGTAATTTTATAGAGACTCCTGGTAAAAAAACGTCCGAATGCAAAACCAACAAAAACAGCAATAGACCCTTTCTGTGCTGATGCAATAAGACAATCTATTTTTTCACTCTCTCGGACTGATTTTATGCCCAGCTTGGAATACATAAATAAAGATCGGGAAAAAATGTTCAACGGGAGTTTATGGAGCTTGCGAAAATTTACTGCATCAAATGAAATTTAGATTTGTAAAGAACTCACGTGGAGGAAAGTCAATTAAAATCAAATCAAATAGGCAAGGACTTCCGGTGCTCCTACTATTTACTTAGAAGAAACCTGGACCAATATAAATCATACGAAAAACAAAGTGTGAAAAGGTGAAGAGAACGATTTTGAATTTCCACTACGCATCCCTACCCGCCTCGGTAGCGTGGTGGTAGCCTGTCTGCCTCACGTTCAAAAGGTCCCGAGTTTGAAACTCGGTCAGGGCGAGTTACGTGGATAAAGTATTCTCCAGGATTTTCCCTTACTCTTCAAGACGAATGTCGGGTAACTGTAAGTTCCATGGATCCTGGACTCATTTGGGCATCATTTCACCCAATTCATTCACCGTCCGATATGACTGAATGTTAGAGGACGTAAATTACAGAAAAAATAGCAAAGGACAGCGTTTTATATTCTTACACGCGGGGAGTTCGACAGGTTTCATTCCCAAAGCTCTTCTGAGATTTGAATCAAAATGAAGCAAAGACTATCATGAAGAAAGGGATAGTGAAACATTTGAAAATTGGTTTATTAATCAGTTGTTGCCCAACATTCCCCCAATAGTGCTATAGTAATAGACAACGTCTCTTACCATTCTGCTCAAATTAACAAGGCTCCGATATCATCACTTAAATCGGTAATGCAATCATGGCTCCGTCACAATAATACTGAGTTTGATTCACATTCCACCAAAGCTTTACTTTACGAAATAATAAAGCTGAAAAAAAGACGATCTCAAAATTTATGAAATAGATCGCATAGCGCAAATGCACGGCCACGCTGTAGTACGTCTACCCCCGTAACATTGTGATTGAAATGCTATAGAACTTATATGGGGAGAGATTAAAAAGGATGTCGCGAAACACAACATATCATTCAAGCACAGTGACGTAAAAGTGTTGTTTGATTGTGCAGTAGGTAAAGTGTTCGAACAAAATTTGCGGGGAGCTTGTGAACATGTTGAAACAATAGAACAGTTTTATTGGAAGAAAGATGGATTAATAGATGAAATTAGTGATACGTTCATAATTAATTTAGACTATTTAGAAGATTTAATTAGATTAATTTAGAAAATTCAGATAGTGAACACGAGAATTTTTTTTTTTTTTTTGAAATTTCTGATAATGAAGAATGGGAACAGGAACAAAATTTGGAGGACGAAGAACGAACAGACGATGTGTCTGCCCTGCCTGGCTGGTCATAAGAGACGGACGGGTTAGAAAGAGATGGCGAGTGCGTGTTTCTTTCTCTTTCTACAAACCAGAGGCCAAGTTAAAGCTCGTGCATTATAATTAATTTAGCTAAATATACTTCTGTTTAATCTCTTTGAACTTTGATGGCATTTCATCGCGTGTTTCGTTTGAAATATTATCAATACACAGACTTTTCGTGCAATTTATGAACATAGGAAATATTATATTTACCTATGCATCTGTATTTTTTACTTATCTTCAATAATACTCCTATTGAGCCGTATTCCACCCAAAATAAAATTAAATTGGGTAGAAGCGCTTTTCAATTGCGAAGCATCTACAGAGCCTTTGGTAGGACGTGCTTCTGCCAGTTGGTTCGAAGCTGTAAGTTTTATCTTGGAATAATTGCAGAGCTGTCTTCCTTCCAGTTAGGTTAACAATGTATTATCGTGGAACAAATTCTCCGGGTAAGATTTTCTCAGATCCTTTACATCGTGTGATAAAGCATTACGGTCTATTTCCGGGCGGTTGAGCCGCCGCACCGGTGACGGAAACTCGAACGTGTCGCTTATCGATTGCTGAATTCCACCGCTGCTATGGGAGAAGAGAGATGGAGAGCATATTCGAAATAATGGACTGCACTTGGAAAGTCATTTCGGAGATTTTTAGCCGCACAAACTGTAGGTCTTGTTCTGCCACGCCTGTGGAAACAGTTAACCTTCCCAGCCTTACACTTAAACCATCGTTACTAGACAACTGAAGCAGCATCGGACATAGGCTTCTTAAATAACATTTACTAAACAATATTTTACCACAGGAAAATATCAGTTACCAAAATGAACTACTCAACATGCGCATGTAACGGTAGTTTTTTGTTTGAAATGAGTTTTGTTTTCTAATCTGAGTATTAGTGGGCCATGGAAGGACAATTTAAAATAAATGATGAACGGTTGCTAAGAAAAGAAAATCAATCTTGCTTGATGTGAAAAGATGAAAACTTTTGGATAGAAGAAGAGAATCAATAATCTTCATAAGGAAATATGTGTTGTGTAATCTTGTGAGTGATGAGTAAACGTGCAGGAGTAAGGAGTTTTATGTAATTAATGGAATATTCTTTATTAAAGAAGTAATAATTTATCGATATACTGGAGGTTACCTGCAACGATTGACTAGGAAAGAAAGTTCAATAAAATGTAATCTTGATAATACAATTAAATTATTTGTTACAAAATTAGAATTCTCCAAAATTGTATTTATTTCACCCCGAACCACACCTGAAAACGAGAGATTTCTTGACTCTTATTTAAATTAAGATGATTCAATTAGTGACCAGAAGAAACTTATAGCCGCGAAAGCTCACACGAGAAGAGAAAGAATTGTGCTACCAACATGGAAATGTTGCTTCACGCAGAAAAGAATTTATCATATTCTACGACATTCTTCGTTACGTTTGCCTTTAAATGGGGTTACGAATGCAAATTTTATGTACAAATTTACTTTTTGTACTACATACTTAGTGGATAGAAGTACAGAATTACATAAAAATGTCATATTCTACTGAAAATACATGTTTTAAGGTCCCCTGAATAAAAAGCATTTTGGGAACCAGTATATTTGTGCCTTTAAATAGCACAGGTAATGCAAAATTGCAAAAATTGAAACTTAATATTTAAGTTCAGTATCGGCCTAAGATGGGGCCACAAGATTTTCCAGTTCAAAATACTTTTACATGGAAGTACTTTCTAAAGTGTTGACCTCCTCAAAAATAACTAACGATTTTGACTAAACTACCACATGCTGTGTATTTATTGAACCTCCGAATACTTAAATTCTATTTCACCAAAAGAGTATGTTAGGACTATAACTTACACAAGTACATTAAGGGCACTGGGTGGTCGATAGGTTTCAAAAAATCGATTTTTGTTTTTAATGTTAAAAAGTATATAATTCTTTAGCTTTAAAATTATATGTAATATCTGTTGTCAGCTGGTATTAAAGTCCTTTAATTTGTCAATTTAAAAATTGCTGCGTAATGAAACGCCCACATCTTGAGAATGGTGCTTAATCTTTGATCGTGATTTCCCAAAACCCTGATTCTTCATATTTTAGGTGCATGTTTCTCAAAAACTATTAAAGATATTGACTCACAAATTGTAGAGGTTATTTGCCAATGTTCCTTGAACATATTCGGCTAACACCTATATTCATGTGATTTATAAAATGGATGACAACAAATATTCAGTCCTTGAAAATATTATCTTTTCTTTACTAAAAACTAGTTAACTTTTAATGTACATAGTATAAACTATATGTGATTTTCATTTAGCCGATATTATAAAGCTGTATCTTGGGTTATTTAGGATAAAACTTGGTGAATGTAGCTTTAAATTCCTACAAGTATAGTGCACCTGAAATATAGGGTACAATATTTTTTCAGGACACACGGTGTGATTTATGCCTCTTTTGCATGGACCTGTGGGAACGTAATTTAAATATTATACGGTAGTTGAATGCACACATCCTTATACAATAATTATACCGAATTTCAATTTCTGATAATGTTTATTTTGCTATATATTCAAATTTTAATATTGGTAAAAATTAGCCTTGTCTGGGTAAAAATAACCTCCCAGTGCCCTAAGTTTTCAAAATTGAATTATTACTTAGATTGCGAATATGTGCTTCTAATTGTATGAGTAAAGCGTTTGTGATAACATTAGAAGGTTAGTATTGTTTACATGAATTTATTAAAATTTCTATACCTTCCTGTCGCAAGCAGGTGAGGTGAGTGCAATGGAGCCGCCCGTTAGCAAGAGAATTCAAGCAATAAACTAACCGAGAATAGCAGTTTGTTTGTAAAACAAGTGTGCATTTTGTATGAATAGAATTAACATGAAAAATGCAATGCCATGGCTGGGATTTCAACCACGGATCTCCAGAATGAAAGCAGGTCAAGCAGGAAATCTCCTAGGATGGAAGCTTCACTTATACTTCAAAAACACATCCATGGCTGGATCCACTATTGCAACAATATGTACATACATCTTTGAAAAACAAAAAAACTCGAAGAAAATGAAGTTCAAGTAGCCCGCCTCGGTAGCGTAGATGGTAGCATGTCTGCCTCACATTCAAGAGGTCCGGAGTTCGAATGTCGGTCAATGTGTGTTCCCTAGATAAGGGTTTTTCTGGGGTTTTCCTTTATCCTTCAAGATGAATGTCGGGTAACTCTATGCTCCATGGACCCTGCTTTCAGTTGAGCATCATATCACCCAATTCATTCACCGTCCGGCATAACTTAACGTTTTGGCGGACGTAAATTAAAAAAAAAGTTCAAGTAGTGCAATATATTGAAGACAACATAATAGGAATGCACCAAATATCAGCTGTAGCATAAGCAGATGGTATAGCAACAGAAAAGCAAATATTCAAGCACAAGGAAATCTATAGTGTTAAAAGTGCAAAGTGAACAAAATGTTCTAAACAAGCAAATTGCTGGACTCACTGTTGGAAACCATTCGCTCCTGGAGATCCGTTGTTCATATCCCGGCCATGGCATTGAATTTTTCATGTTGACTCTATCCATACAAAACCTTAGCCTATGTACGTCTAGTGTGAAGAAGTGATTAATTTTCGCCAATTAAGTCTGCACTTACTACGCTAAACAACATTTGTCTTTCAAGGCTGGTCAGACTTATTTCGGCGTTCGGGTTGGCGAGATTTTACTATAGGAAGGCAGATAGGAAGTCATTCGTATGTTTGCATCTTGGACAGGTAGAGAGAAAGAAATTTCAAAACAATCACTAAGCGATCAGCTCTAGAAGGAGTTGACTATTACTTTGGCCTGCTGTATTTCACCTAATCGCATTGCATGTACAAAGAAATTTATTTTAAAACCATTTATATCTCGATAAAGGTGATTTAGATTCAAGAATGTGCTTTTCTTGAAAAATAGTTTATTGAGGAAGGGGTTGAAAAAGTCATGGGAACATAATGCATCAGAATTTCTCTCATAATTGTGCAAAGAGCACATAATTTTAAAGCCAACATTAGGCAATAAGTTGTTTAAAAATTTGACGATCACTTCAGCTTTCTGTATCCCTTTTATATTTATAGCGAACTAGTAAAATACAAGGGGCGTCCAGAAAGTAAGTTCTGTTTGAATTTATCCCCGCTCAGCGCTGCGATCGCAGTTCCGTACATGCGCGGTAGACGCTCTGTATCAAGGAGAAGAAACGTGCAATCGCTGTCAGCCACGTACGCTTCGTTGTGCTTGTTTACATTGTCGGTGTTGATTGAAAATCCCGCCACTTGTGAAATCAAATGTGTGATTCGTTTTCTGAATGCTAGGAAAGTGAAACCAATTGAAATTTATCGGCAAATTTGCGATGACACAACGTGTTTTGTTTCTTCACGATAATGCACGACCACACACTGCAAATGCGACGAAAAGCATCCTACAGGAATTTCGTTGGGACGTGTTTGACCATCCCCCGTACAGCGCTGAACTCGCTCCTAGCGACTTTCATCTGTTTTTGCATCTCAAATCTTTCCTTGGCGCTCAACCCTTCATCAATGACGAAGAGCTGAAAGAAAATGTTTCCAACTGGTTGAAAACACAGGCGGCAAACTTCTATGAAGAAGGTATACAACAACTTGTGTCTCACTATGAAAAATGCCTGCAAAATTTCCGCAGTTATGTGGAAAAGTAGTTTAAGAGTTGTAGAATTTTGTGTAATAAATAATTTTTCCGTATGTGTACACAATTTAATTTTATTACCAAACAGAACCTACTTTCCAGACGCACCTCATATTTAATTAAAATATATCAGCAAGATATAATTGGATAAAGTACAGGATTTTTAAATCGGGTGTGTTTAGCTATAATACTTTCTTCCTCTGAGTCCTATTTATAAAAGACAAAGAAATTAATTTCTTCATTCAACCAGGTTTGAACAACGCTGGTTTTAAAATATTGAAAGATTTGTTAAGTAAATGGTTCATGCTTTCGATAAATATGAAATTTCGTAAATGAATCTTACAATTTTTAAATATATTAGTTGGCTTTTCAGAAATTCTCTGCTCTGCAGTAACTTTTATACGGAATGAAAATATTGTTGGTTTTCAATGATTAAAAAATAAAAGATAAAGCCATAGTGTATTTAAGATAATTGCATGACTATTATGTGTGTCAAATGGAAGGAGTTCTGCAGTCCAGCTAATCAGATGCCGTATCACACTCAGCGTTGCCAGCTTATTACCCCACTCCTTTTATATTTCCCTCTCTCTCACACACCCATACAACATGCGGGTCTGCTTGGCGCAGACGAAAGGGTAAGCAAATTATATTTTACAAGGTTTCACAGTGCTGCAGTTGCCAAAATCAAAACTGGAAAAAGCATTTTCGCAAATTATGTACATTTTAAAATACTATAACTATAATTATAGTTTATGAATTGCCTGTTTTTCTAATCCAGTGGAACTGCCAGTGGTTCATCCATATCGCTGTCAGTTCACTTCCGTTAAGAGACTATTCGTCATTGTCACTGTCTTCATCATCTGAGCCTTGCCAATTTATAATTACAGGTTCAAAAGTCTCGTCACGTGCTATTTCTTCACCAAGGCGGCCCGGGTTCGATCCCAAACAACCGCAAAGTGAGATTTGTGGTGGACAACATGGCGCTGGGGCGGGTTTTCTCCGGGACATCCGGTTTCCCTCGCCATCTCATTCCACCGGTGCTCCATCTGTATCTCATGTATCATCAGTGTCACCGCCTTTGGTGCCGTATGTAGTAAAAGTGGGCGTTAAACGCTACACATTTCATTTTTTTGCTATTTCTTTCTAAAAGCGTCTTCTTAATCGTTTTCTGCATGCCTTACGCAGTTTTCCTAGTCCAGTTGTATTACCTTGTCAATTTCTTCGTGAACAATTCGTTTAGCGTCCGTCAGTTTAAAAAGTATTATTTCTGTTTGCAATACCCCTTTTTATTTGAGCCCACACCAAGTCAATCGGAGTATATTGGCAGTGGTAAGGTGGGAGGCTTATTACCTCTTGTTCCGTTTCAATTGCAAGTGGATGCAGCTGATACACTTTTTTCCGTGCTTTCAAACCGAAGAACTCTTTGGAATATCTCATTTTTAGTTTCCATTTCCAAAAATTTTTGAAGAACATCTACACCTTAAAAATAACACTTCGAGCCTGACTTCGCAGTACCTGCCCTTTTGACTCGCCACTAATTTCACCGCAAGAACCCATGCCCTATTTAACTCTTACTCTACTGTGGTGTAAAGAACAATTGAATGATATTGATCTGAACTCTCCAGAGTAAATAAACAGTTCTTATCCAGTAGTTTAAATTTCAGTACTGAGTAATGAAAAGTATATATACATACATACACACAAACCACTTTGAACTCTCCAGAGTAAATAGAGATTACGAACCATTCATAAACAAAGATATGTAACCAGACACGTTCTGCCAGGGCAGCAGGAATTTTATTGTTTCCTATCACACGAATTGGATTATTCAAAGTAATTCTTTTATCACGTATTTACGTTTCAGTTCTGAGTAATTAAAAATATACGTACACGCATACATGCCAACCAATAATGATATCCTTACAGTGCTTACGTCGCAATTTATTATGATACAGGTAATAGTGCCTTATTTATTTGTATTAGAAAAAACTATTTGAGCTAAAAATATGGGGTTTTCATGGTTATGTTCGATACACTACTCTCTAACTTTCACAGGGATCATTTTCGGCAAAATCTGAATTTTTGTCTTAGAGCGAAAGGTATTTCATACAGATTGATTAGGTTGGCGTTCGTCACACACCATTTAGCGGAAATGCAATACGACAACACCGCACGACTCCGATTGGTTGCTCACCTAGTAGCGCTCAAGGACAAACACCTTCCCGTTTGAAACACATAATAAAACTTGTGGATCTTTAATGTTCTGGAATAGTCTGCGAAGTCTGCATTCGGTGTGATATTTTTTGTATTTGAAAAGCTGTAGATAGGGAGAAAAATCTTATTAAAGTACATAATTTATTTCAAATAATAGTATTGTAACGTTATCTTTTCAGGATATGCACTATTATTGGCGTTTCATTTTTCAATACTTTGTCATTCCTTAATGTAACCGTCGCTATTCAATTGTTTTTTTGCGACGTGATGGTAAATGTACGGCATTTCTGGACCACTATATCGACGCCAGACGTCTTGTAGCTTGAATAACGGTGTTATGAAACTACTTGTGGAAAGATTGATATTGATTAATATGGAGTGATTAAAACAAAGCTTTATAGAACGGTTGCACAAATAAACGAAGGTGAACACAGACAGTAATTTTACTATAATGCCTTAGATTTTTAAGATGTACGTAATGCAATACTTTGATGAAAATAAAGAAACTAAGGTTTTATTACGATTTCTTTGACTTCAAAGTTTTTCTACCTCGTTACGTATAGAAGGTGCTTATTGCATTCCACGCAAAATTTCGATACCGAGCTTTCAATGGAAATATATATTTTGAGGTCTGATAAATCCAAAATGACATTCTTGATATATAAATACTTGCTAAAGTCTATAAGGTATAGAAACAAAGGCCAGTGATATTTTAATTCAAGCAGTATACATAGTTGGTCATGATGTGATAGTGCAAGAAACAAAAGAAGTGCTTAAAAGTGACAATCGATTCTGGGTTGTTGTTTTTTTCTTCACCTGCCATTTATCAAACACTGCAGCAGTAAATGTAATGAAATAGTGTCAAAATTGTTTTATTCTACTTCTAGAGATGTATTCACGGAACTTTCTGGATGAGAAATCCTTTTTATAACCTTCATATAAGTACCTTTGTACTTACTTGTACAATATTATGTAACCCATGGCGCGACAGCTCTTAGAGGGCCAAGGCCTAGCAACCCGACTGCTGGCCTCACGCCCACCTACGCAAGGCAGAGGCGGGCGATCATTCAACCGATGCGGGAAGGAGATGTGGCCAGCGTCTCGGCATCCCCCAGCCGGAACGTTGGTTTTCATGACCAGGGCCGCTTACCTAGCGTAAGCTCCTCACTTTCCTCGCGATGCTGAGTGGGCACCGGTCCTATTACCGGGACCTAAAATCCCCACCATATTGGTGGGATCGAACCCGGGTCGCTTTCCGTGGCCAGGGACTATGGCATGCTGCAGGACAACAGCCAACCTAACCAATGTTAAAATGAGTTTTCTGGTGCGCTTAGCTCAAGAACCACTGAATTCATCAATTTGAAACTTTTACTTGTTATTTTACAACACTTTAACAATTCATTAAAGATGATTGATCTTATTTGGAGTTTGAATAAAGGATATGTGATTTTTTTTAAATATATATCTTGAATTTATTTCTAAAAATATTCAGGATTCATTTTCTTTAAAACTCAAATGTTCACATAGCCTTCTACAACTACCTTTGAAAATAGTTCAAATATTGCTTTAATTCCAGAAAATATGTAGACTTGTAACTGCAGTAGTTTTATAGATGAGCGCATCCAAATTCTAAAAAAAATAAAAGAGCCAGAGACAGCATTAAAGGTTTGCTATGTTTGGAATTACACCTCAGAATTTTCCAGATCCATGCACTGCATCTTTTTCATCATAAGCATCCTCCCACTTTTGTTTTTCACTTCTTATCTTCTTCCTAGACTCCATGGCCACTTGCTCTATTGTATTATTAATTATTTTGTTAAGGTAGGCAGGGAGGGTGGCTGGTAAATTGATAACAGCAGCCAATGTCTTACCTGCCTCAATTCCCTCGTCAATGCTTCTCAAGTCATAAGCGGCCGCGCCGTGGCTCAGTGAGATTTGTCGTGGACAACACGGTGCTGGGGAGGGGGGTTTCTCCGGTTTCCCCCGCCATCTCATTCCACCGGTGTTCCATCTTCATCTCATGCATCATCAATGTCATCGCCTGCGGTGCCGTATGTAGTAAAAGCGGGCGTTAAACACAACACACACACTCAAGCCATAAGCAAACCTAACATTTACTTCTGCACCACTTTCAATTATTCTGGTTGTTTCAAATATGTATGCTGTATTACACTTTTGACAAATGAGTGATAATGTAGCTATTAATCCATTTCGTTTTTCGGTGTCCTCTGATATGACAATTTTAATTTTCACAAAATTTTCACTGTACAAAGTTTCTATATTTACTAACTGAAAGCTTGTTTTTACTTTAGTTAAATTATCATCGCTGCCATTACAGAATGAAGAAACCAATCTTTTTCCTGGTAGAACTTATTTTCACTTAACATTCATCGCCAATGTTTGAGGTTGGGTTGGACGAAGTTAATATATTGGCATGTGTTACTACACTGTTTCCATTTTAGGGGTTGTAACTCTTTAATTATGTAATCGGGACTACTTAAACTGTTCATACTGGTCCCAATACCGATTTCTTACACCAAAATTATTGCTTCTTCTCATCTTGAAAAGAGCACTAGTCATTCAAAACATACTAAACAAAGCATGGAAGAATTAATATCAGATGCACAGATTAATATTCATAGAAAAACAAAGACTGCCTTTCATAATAAGCGGTGCTTCGGAGTATAGCTTCAATAAGATTACAACCAAGGATAGAACGCGGTAACAAATGGCTAATAGTGGGCGTGACACATTGTGCAGCCTTTTCAAAATGAGTCTAGTTAGGACTTTTAAAACTGTGGGACAGGAAAATAAATATTGTTATTCGCTTCTACAAATAGCAGGGAAGATTGTTTTGGAAATTATTCATTTTGTGAAATTTCACCCCTTAATAACGTTCTGGTTCTCCTTAAATAATTTTGTAAAAAGAAAACTCTTCTAACATTTGAGATAAGTGAGGCAATTTTTATACTATTGCTCTGAGGGGTTTACATCCTAGCCAACTAATATTGAGGTAGCAAATTAAAATCCAACCGAAACGTGTGTGCTTGAAAGCGACAGTCCCATACCGGAATGCCTCCTGAGGGTCTAAACTCTTACACAAAAGTGGTGCTGATACAATCCTGGCGATTGGGACCGTCGGTATCAAACAGAATAATTATTTATTAATATTTTATGCTACTCGTAATTATTTTTCTTGCTACGCAATATTTTTTCCTCGTATCTGTTAAATAACCACTGAACGAGAAAGAAGTTCGCAAGTGTGACCGTCTAAAAAACTACTTAATCATTCCTACGAGAATTTCTCCACTGCCAAAGGTATGCAGCATTTCCAGAAGGGCAGAGAGGTCCCACATAACGCCTCTGGTCAATTGGAACCTCTGATTGCATTTCATTTAGTGCCCAAAGCTTATTGCGCATACTGGCATAATTTTATGAATTATGTATTCGTCCTCGGGTGAACCTATAAATTTATAAATAATCAAAATGGATAAGCAACTCCTGTTAAGGTTTTTACAGTACGTTAGGTAAATTGTTTAATAATTCATGTCCAAATAGTTTTATATTTATTGATTTTAAAAAATTATCCAAGTATAGGCATATCTTTATGGCTATCAGCGCCGATAGCCTGCAGGAAAAATAATTAAAAATTCCTGAAAGGCTTGGCAAACAGAGTACTTTAGTGAAGTTGTACATAGAGTAGGTATCAGCTGGGAGCAGAAATCCTGCCCTACATTAATCCGATCATACATATTTGAATTAAATGTCTGTACTGTTAATTCAGTTAAAAGTTGTTTCCCAATGATTTTGCATTTTTAGGTGATTCTTGAACAGCGAATAATAAATTTAATTAAATTGCCACTTTTTTGGGCTGTTTGTAATACAGAACTAAATGCCCGCCTCGGTAGCGTGGTGGTAGCGTGTTTGCCTCACGTTCAAGAGGTCCCGAGTGGGAATCTCGGTCATGGTGAGTTATCTGGATAAGTTTTTTCCGGGGTTTTCCCTTACCCTGAAAGACAAATGTCGGATAACTCTGAAGCTGATATTGCATACATGGACATATTAGGTAAACATGGCCATCTGTAACTTAAGTTAATAACCAAGCAGGCCATATAGATGATACAACAAATGCTTAGGTTTATTGAAATCCCAAATTGTGATGTAGCACCAATCATAATTAAGTAATGCGGTGGCTTAGCAACAAAAACAGAAAAACGAACCGATGCTTATATTCTTAAACTTTTTTCTTCTGTTTTGAATTCTCGAAGAGGGTAGACGCGTTTTCGGCAAAAGACTTCTTGAAACTATTTGAAGTTATTGGAGTTCATCATTTATGAACGTTTAGTAAATGTTTAAAATATACATCGAAGACGCGATGCCACGATAAATAATTTAAGTAAAAAACCGTTGCATCATTTATAAATAAAAGGAGAAAATTAATATATAGTAAAGGGCTATATCCATCAGTGGAAAAAGTCGCATGTAAAGAAGAAAATGATGTCGAGAAATATAATTCCAAGTAAAGTAAAAAGGCATTAATTATTTTAATCCATAGTTGCCCAAAAGTGAAATACCTTTTGTATAGATACCACGCCTGAGAAGTTTCACATCTCATCGCTCGCCTCAGCTGCCGGAGAGAGGATTTATAGAAATATTCGGGAACATCATCTTCACGGCTTTTACGCGAAAGGTTCGTCACTTCTACATCAAGGTAATGTTTGGCTTCTACAAGCAGCGCTACACCGAGGTAGCGCGAACCTTTTACGCGTGTGGGGCGTAGACCTCACGAAGGGGTGAATCCAACTTCAGATATGTCACCGCATCGTGTGATATAAATTCAAACCACAAGGAGGGGAACCGCTCCAACTATAAGCTCCATGGACCCCAGACTAATTGGAGCAAAATTTAACCCATTTCATTTAAAACAAAAAAGCAGAACTAAAAGGGACAAAAGGTATTCTGAAAATTACTTTAAACTGCCATTTCTTCTGAATATCTATAAATAAAATTCATATTTTAACAAAGAATGTCTGCCAACGATAGTTAAGCAACCAAAGTGCTGTGATATATGGGATTGTATTCGGGGCCGACCAACCCAAACGAAGACTTTTTCATGGTTTTCCTTGGTCACTAGGTGAGTTCTGGTTTGAGGAATTTGTCCGCTAGTTTTCCGATCATTGCTTTCATCACTACCTTTGATTTCCTTTTTCGCCACCATATCAGGCACTGGATTGGATATGCTATAAACCAGATTTCCTTGCTCCACGATATGCGCTGACCTAAGGAGTTGTAAGTCATTGGTGGGGGGTGTATCTCCTAGGAAGAGAGGGATAATCCGTTGATAAAGTATGAAGGAGCTGATACATGGCCACGCCGTGGCTCAGTGGTTAGACCGCTTGGCTCTCACCAGGGCGGCCCGGGTTCGATCCCAGACGGCCGCAAAGTGAGATTTGTGGTGGACAGCACGGCGTTGGGGCGGGTTTTCTCCGGGACCTCCGGTTTCCCCCGCCATCTCATTCCACCGGTGCTCCATCTTCATCTCATATATCATTAGTGTCACCGCCTGTGGTGCCGTATGCAGTAAAAGCGGGCGTTAAACACTACACACACAAGCGGATACATAAAGCAGAGGGATTTAGACAACAGGAAACATTCTCTGGTATTCTAGTTCAAAACAAACTTGTTCTATCAGAGGAACAAATTGATGAAATGGTGCATTATTTGAACTCACTCTAAACAACTCTCTAAACCTTGTTGCACAGCAAATGGGTATCTAAAAGGTCAATGTTCATAAAGTAGCTAAACCTTTACAATTTGAACGAACGCAAGAATGCGTATAGGACAGGAATTATTACCTAGAGACGACGAGAAGCACCAGGACCAAGTATGGATGAGACTTATTGGAGCTTCCACTAAAGCTGCACTGGTTTCAACGCTAAATTTGAAAAAATAGAAATGGAGTAAACTGCTGCTTCATCTCTCTTTTTCCTCCGATACAGTCTATTTCACTGCTGCCAATTTTGTAGTTTTCCCCTCAAGGACTGAGAGATTAGGAGAATGGAAAGGGAAACGTCATATATAGGCTTTACATAAAGTAAGAAAATGACGCAATTTATGAAACAACACTGTCCCAACTGCTGCTGGTGACAGATTTATTAGGCGGTCAGTGGAGAGGTCAACAGGTGGTACCACTGTTTTTGTGTCTACAAAACTGTTCCCAATATAAGACAGGGAAGGAAAATAGGATAGTGTTTCGTAAATTTATCCCATTGATATATACTTACTATACATAGAAGCACATATATTTGTGTAGATTATTGTAGTGTTTAACTATTTTTCTCTTTTTAATAACCTCCTTAATTTATTCTTCGTAGAAGAAAAATTTATTTTTTGTGAAAAAATGATGTATTACATTTACAGGATTGTCTTTAAAATTCTTCTAAAATATTTTAAACTCTTATTATTCTACTTATTTCAACTTGTTCGAGATAAAATTCTATTGAATATTTTCAACATTACATATCATTCCCTTGCAGGTAAAATGAGTGTACCAAAATATGTATAGTTTACTTAAGCGACACTCAAATGTTTCAGCTGCCATTGGCTACATGACGGCTTTAAAATTCCATTCCCTTTGCATGAACACTAGGGGAAAAAACGAATAACGACTTCCAATTTCAGAAGGTCATAGGAATTGCACAATTGAAACCAGTTATAAAGAATGCCTTGGAAATGACGAAGTTAAAAAAAAGTGTTCAACTCAAATTGCGTGGATTAAAGTGAACCACATTTCTGTAAATTACGAGATGGTATATCTCTTACCGTTTACCAGTTATGAAAGAGCCGTGCAGAATGAACAGGACTACAGCAGCTATTTCTACATAATTCAAGATACATATTTAATTTGTCATGTAAATGTCTTAAACGCATGGTATTTTAATCATAATATTTACATCTGTTTTTGAGCATATCTTTTTTTTCCTCCCTCGTCAATGCTGACGTTAGGAGGCGCTTGAGTTCCCTCAGAGTGAGGGAGCCGAAGCATCTGACCTGAGAGATGAAATGGGGGTTGACGCGTCGGGCCAACGCCTGAGATGAATGATTGATGGAGCAATTGGCCCGCCTCGGTAGCGTGGTGGCAGAGTGTCTGCATCACGTTCAAGAGGTCCCGAGTTCGAATGTGGGTCAGGGTGAGTTGCCTACATAAGGCTTCATCTAGGGGTTTCCCTTATTCTGAAAGATTAATGTCGAGTAACTAAGCTCTATGGACCCTGGGCCCATTTGAGCATCATTTCGTCCGATATGACTTAACGTTGGAGGATGTAAAATTACTAAAGAGAGCAATTGGTGGAATAATGGTGGGAGAAACCGGAGGACCTGAAGTAAACCCACCACAGCACCATGTTCTCCGCCACGAATCCCCACTTTGCGGTCGCCTGGGATCAAACCCGGGCTACCTAGGTGAGAGCCAAGTGGTCTAACCACTTAGCCTTGGCGCGGCCTGAGAATATCTTAATATTCTAAAAGTACTCCATATGAAGAGTGGATTAAGGTAAAGGATTTTCTTGAAAATTTTCATGTCACATCCTGAAAAAAACCTCTACTTAAATGCCAATATTCGTTTTTGACTTATGGTGTTCAGGTGACCATGTGACCCACACACATAGTTCACACTCAAGCAGACCTTCTCAAAAATTTTCGTTTGATGGGTTTCGCTTTTTATGAAATCGTGGCATTATAATTTTAGCTGTGATTCAGGAGATCTATATTTTTTACATTAAACTTAAATATATTTGTTAGTTTACTAGTTATGCATAAATCATTCAGAATGAAGAGGAAATCAGAAGGTATTCCTAGAAAATTCAATATACACATTTCATTTTTGTTTGTGGAAGTATGTTATATTTTTATGAAAATCCTTAATTATTCTTATGAAAAAATTTCAAAAACGTTCCATGTGAAGAGTAACTAGGTGGGAGAATCTATTGAAAACCTTACTGTTGTAACCTTTGAAGTTGTCAAACATAAATATCAAATTTGAATTTAACTGATATCGTTTTTATGTTCTTCATATACACATTTCTATATAAATGATTTTTTTTTTTTTTGGATTCGGAATATCCATAAATGCATATTTTCGATGAATTGGCTGGAATAAATTTTCCACATCATGTAAAAAACCTAATCAATATAATAAAAGTTTAACTTCCGAAAACATCATTAGCACAATTTTGTGTTACAGGTTTGTAGGCAAGTATCACTGAAGAGGGATAAGTCTATCTTATGGCGACTGCGATATTGCTACAAGAAAGACTACCAACGCTGGAAGAGAGTAAATACTACCAAGCTTTTGATCAGGTCTTGTTCATAAAGAGGCAAACAAAAGGATCATTTTCCCTCAAGCCTTTGAGCAACATGGGATGTTTCCAAAGTGTTTCAGCTTTGATAGATAACAATATCCTCTTTCTTGGTAACCCAAGGTTTAGCTCGAGGTGAGACTTTACCTTCTCTTTCCTTTACGACAAGTAAAAATAGTATTGTATCCCAAGCAACAATATTTTAGCAGAAGGCCTATGTGTGTCTAAGGACTCATCAGGTGTATTTATAATCATTAAGATTATTTCCCTCAAAGTAGGCTTTACGTTACATTTTATTTTGTTAAAAAGTGTGTTGAATATTAAATTAGTTAACCCTGAAACTATAACCATTATGTTCAACATTTCCTGAACCTGTTGTATTCTCATTTGTCATGAAAATGTATTAAAATGGGGTATTTGAATAATATTTGCTTTAGCTATTTATGAGGAAATCAACAGCTTTGAAGAATATTAATTATTTATGTAAAAAACTGAAGCTGCTGACAGTCAAGTAAACTAAGTATTAAAAATAACTAAACACTATAGCAACGCAACTTCACTATTACTTATCTTATTTACAGTCCTTTGAGACCGGTTTCGAAACAACTCTGTTGCATGTTCACCTGTCAATTGTGACAGGTCTGTTTGACAAATATAAAAGGAATCACTTCTAAAACAAAACATACAGTTCAGTATCCGAATTTGCAATCTGCATTAAGACCTGTGTTACACAATGAACAGTTCCCTATACCAGTATATGCAGATATGACCTTAAGTGATAACTCTGATTCTAACCTAACTGATACTTAAAATGCTTCAGATGAAAATAAAAATGAAATCACATTGGAGCCAATACCTGTTCCCAGAAGCATACTCTACCAATCAGAAGGACCTGAATAACCGGATTCGGGACTTAAATCTGTCTAAACAGAAAGCTGGAGGTTTGACTTCCAGACTCAAGCGGTGGAATATACTCCAAAAAGAAGTAAGAATATATACGAGGGTTTTTCAGTAAAGAATGTTCACCACTTTTTTGACAACGTACCTTTACTCATCCTCATGATTTTGATGGCTTTTCTGAAAACAGTCTCCCCTGAATGCGGTGCACTTGTCCCAGCTTTTCTGCCAGTCTTCAAAGACATGCTGGAAACCATGTTCGAGAGATCCTTCAAAATCGCTTGCGCAGCCTTCACCACTGCTTCTGATGATGCATAATGCCTCCCACGAAGGCGTTTCTTCAAGTTAGAGAATAGAAAAAGTCACATGGGGCTAAATCCGGACTATAGGGAGTGTGAGGGATCCACTTCACGCAACAACATTGGCAATATGCGGCCGCGAATTATCGTGGTGCAGCATCCAGTGAGCTTCACGGAAATGTGGTCTTTTTCTCCTGATATTTACTTGAAATGGTTTTAGGACATTACTGTCGTATTGTCCAGTTATTGATGTGTGTGCAGGTACAACATGCTGATAAACCATTCAATGAACATCAAAGAATGAGATGACCATAACTTTCCCAGCAGAAGCAACCACTTTTTCTTTTTGGGGTGTGGGTTATGACGAGATTTCCACACTGAGCTTTTCGTTTTGCTCTCAGGATCCAAATGATGTAGGCAAGTTTTATCAGCAGCGATTACGTTTGAAAGAACCTCCGTATCTTCCTCTAACATCAACCTTAACTGCATGTTACCTCTATTGCAGCGGTAGGCGATACTGAACATGTCTGAACTTGCCTGGTTCTCACAGGCGGGAACCAGAAGTTTCAACAGTGAAACTACTACGGCGTGTTTGTTTCACATTAAGTTAACCGATTGTAATAAGATTGAATTTTAGTGCGAAAAATTATGAGCGTAAAGAAATAGGATCGTTCTTTATTGAACAGCCCTCGTAGTTATCGTGGCTGCCATAGTGATTTCAAGGACTGCTTCTCTGAAGAAAATGGTATTGTGCTTTGTAGTGATAGTTGTTCAGTTAAGGAAACTCTTGGGCTTCAACATAGACCAGAGGAGTGGCGACTATTCAGAGATTCGTCTAAAGTTAATTTGAAGTCTGAGCTGCTACATACTGTCAATGAACTTCCATCAATCGCATGACGCTGATACGACAGGGACATATCAAAATACAAAACTAATTCTAGATAAAATACAATTTGGAAAATATGAATGGAATGCCTGTGGTGATTCAAATGGCATTGCTTTATTGCTTGGTTTGCAACTTGGCTTCACCAAATGTTGCTGTTTTTTGTGCCTCTGGAACAGCAGAGGTAGGAAGTCTCACTGTGTTAAAAAATCATGGCCTAAACGTGAATATCTTATCCCTGGCCAGAAAAATATGTCATATGCCCCTTTATTGAATCCTGCAAAAATATTATTACCTCCATTGCATATTAAGTTAGGAGTAAAGAAAATTTTTGTCAAAGCTATGGACAAACAGTCTGATGGATTCTTATACCTGAAATCCAAATTTCTCAAAATTGGTGGTGTTAAACTTAAAGAAGTAGTTTTTATAGGACAAGAAATCCGGTCATTAACGGGAGATGGGCATTTTAGTGAACCGCTAAATCCACTGGAGAAAGCAGCCTAGCAGTCTTTCAAAAGTTTATGTTTCAAATTTCTTGGAAACCATAAAACAGAAAACCATCGTGACATAGTGACTGATCTTGTGCAGTCTTATAAAGTTATGGGATGCAAAATGTCTTTAAAAATCCCTACTTGGAATCACACTTAGACTTCTTCCCCGGAAAATATTGCAGCTACCAGCGATGAGCACGGTGAGCGTTTTCATCAGCAAATTTCTATTATGGAAAAGAGGAACCAAGGCTATTGGAGTTCCGATGTGCTGGATGACTACCGTTGGACCCAGAAGAGAGACGTTCCATATGCAAAATGTGCCCGAAAATAACTATCTAGCACTTTCTATGTAATTCAGAATGAGAAGTTGTAGTTTTGATTTAGATAGCTACTTGCGATTTTTTTACAGTATTATAAAAATTAAATGGCCGCGCCATTGCTAAGTGGTTAGACCACTTGGCTCTCACCTAGGCGGCTCCTGCTTAATTGGGAAAAATTAAAATATTTGAATCCAGCACGAAGAAGACTTCTAGAAAATCTTATTTTAATTCTGGTGAAAGAGAAAAGTTCACTTTTGTCGACTAGTGATTTGTACTGTTGAGCATTTATCAGCATAGAAAGTAAACACAGAGCCTTTCACTGAGGTATTTTGCATTTACCTTTTGTTATGTTCCTTGCTGAGCCTAATGTATTAAATTTTGAAGAAATAATGTGATAAATGTGTTGTGATTCGGCTGGCAGATTACAGAAGGCGGTGGGTTGGAAGGAAGCATTTTATCCGATTAAAGTCCTGATTGCGTTTCCATATGCTTCGTTGAACAATTTGCCGATATACACGCTGCTCTGCTGTGATTGAGGGGATGGCTATTTTCATCTCTACAGCATAGGTGGTCACATAGAAACAATAAAAAAGGGCTCATATTTGCACGGCTTTTATATGTTGCCAATTGCTGACGGATTATCCCCCATCTTTTGTTTTCATGACTCCTATTTCAGCTGAGAGCTCCATTAAATGGTTTAAATTGTTTTATAGAATAAACGCATGTCATTTAGTTTTTACATA
>JAUKNK010000227.1:1277500-1310000 GCA_030765055.1 Mantis religiosa | reverse complement strand
TCCAAGCCCCGTAGGACCTGAACCCGGGCATCTCGGGTCTATTTACCATAGGACAGTACCTATTTTATAAACTGCCCACCCCCTGCCTGCACACGGCAGACAGAACGGAAGTGGATACGCCACTTACGCGCTGGTCCCTAATGAACCAGCTACCAATAAACCTTGGTAGGGCCGCCAGTGTCTAGCTCACCAGCTACTAGCTCTGCAGGCTAGTTCCCGGGACTTATGAGGCAACCCTCTACCCCCTCCGGGGGCCTGGCCAGAGGTACCCAATTGCCCGTGGGTGACGGGAACACACTGCCCCCTCGAGTCCAACCCAATCCGAACAGCTCCCATTCGGGAGGGGCTCGGTATGTTGGGCCCGAGGTTTCTCTAGTGACGTCAGAGGTACCACGAGTGCTAGGGGTCCGCAGCGCCAGCACTTTGGCAGCTGAAAGGGACGCATCCCTTCCCCTACGGGGAGAGCAACGGAATGTCAAAGATACTCGCAAGACACTGAGCCATTGAGTTTCTATGAGAAATTTTATGGAGGATACTCTGAAATAAACGTAATTCATGGCCCAACAGCCCAAAGTGGGGCTGAGCCTGCCGACTTCTCGCCCACATATGCAAGGCAGAGTTGGGCCATCATCAACCGAAACGGGGAGGAGGTGCGGTGAGCATCTTGGTACCCCCAGCCCTAAAGTTGGCTTTCTAGGCCAGGGTTCGCTACCTAGCGTAGCTCCTCAATTTCCTGACGGTGCTGAATAGGTACTGTTCCTATATCCGGGACTTAGCTCCTAACTGGTGAAGTGATATTTTGTAACACAACTGGTGAGTTTGGGTTATAGATGCCCAGTAATTTCCATGACTCATGTACTTCACTGGTGAATGACAATTGGAAAATCTTAACTGAAATTTCAATATTAGCCTTCATGGATGCCACGTAACAACTTTTAACTCAAAAAACAATTACAGTTAACAGAACTTGCAAATTTGGGTACGTATGCAAAGCAATTAAAAATTTGCTACATGTTACATAATCCATATTTCGGCTACTTTTATATAAACAAATAAACCAAATTCTAACATCATTATTATAGAGTAACAATGAAAGTTTGTAAAAACTAATTTTGATTTGTCAAATTATTGCACACATAAAAATTGGCGAGCCACTACTCTTTGCAGTCATGGCATAGAGGAATTTTGCAGGCTCCACAAATTGGTATCTTGCAGCTGTTGCAGATCCTCTTTGTTTGTATGTCAGGGCCTGGAGGATATTTCTTGCACCTTACTTGCTTGCCTAAGTCTTCTCTGAATTCATATGGAACTGGCATCTGGAGTATTCTACTGATTTTTAGCCGAAAATCACGCGCTAACCGGATGTTCAGAATTCGGCACTTGAGATGAGGCAAGCAATCTGATGTCTTCCTAACTGGTTAGCTCAGGATTCCCGGGGAATCCACAGTAGGTAACATAAGTATTCACAGGGCTAATATTCATGAGAGTTAAAAATATGGCTAGTGGCCATCGCCTTGTGCGTCAATTTGTTGAGTATACTGTGCACTTCTGATATAATGCGTCAATCTCAGAATTTGTACTGCTGTAAATAGCAATCATCTCTGGTTTGTGGATTTTTGGATCGGTTGACTGGGTGTGGTGCATTAAGGATACAAGTAGAACAGCTTTGCCTTTCCTTGGTACGTACTGGTATGATAATGGATATGCAGAACTTCTAACAATAACAAATAATGTAAAAAAGCTCACCGCTTTTATAACAACTGCATCCGGGTTTACCATATTAGACAGACAAGCGGCTAGATGTCCTACTACCTATAAAATGGAAAACGAGAATATCGCAAAAAAGTTACGCAACTGGTGAGTTTGGGTTAGGAATATCCAGAATTTATAACAATCACGAATAAGTTCAAAGAATTTACCGCTCTGTTGACCACTGCATTTCCAGCCAGCTTGGAACCTCGGAACCCCCAACCTCGCCAGTTGCGGGTTAACACCCGCATCCCCCTAGGGTTGCAATCACTGCCAGGTGCCTTACGTGGCAGGGAACCAAAGCACAATGCTCTGGCCAACTACGCCAAGGGAAAGGACTTATTCTGAAAGAGCACAACCTTTACTACTGGCGTTTCGTTTTCCCCCTCATAGTTTTTAATGGTTTTTATAAGTCTGGTACATTTAATTTTAAAGGGCGGGTGGAGAATGCCATAAGCAATTGTGCATGAGCTCTTGATCTGTTCCCGGTGCTGCTCAACTGACTTAGGAATCCTTGTCTCGCTTCGGGGTCCATTGTCGAGCTGCCGTGATTATATGACAGAAAAAGTGAAGAAATTTTATGCAATTAATATTATAAAAAATATCTATAATAAAATTTTGGCGAATATCTTATAGTTTCTTTAAGACAGTGAACTTTCTATTCCCTCTAAAGTCATCAACATTGAAAGATTACCTTCCTTTCGCAGAGTAATAATGATGTAATCTGAAGCCCCTTTTTAATGATCCTATGTACGCCCTTAGTAACAGCTATCTGGGATTGTGACGATATCAGTATACAATTATCATTCGTCAAGTTTTTATGGGAACGGAAGTTTTACGAAAAATTAATCAGCAGTATAAATGGTGGTTGAGAGAGAGTGGAAATTAGCGATTGGTTTCCGGTGTAGTTATTTGGATTTTATGGAACAACACAGAAATGCGTGAACTGGAAATTTTAGCGTTAGGTACTTAGGCAGAAATTGGAAACCGATGACGTACATTTCGCTACTTACTTAACGACCCTTTGAATCCTCTCCCCCCAAAAAAGGCATTTTAAGAACGTTTGTGGGTGTGCGTTTGCACATTATAATCTTAAAAAAAGTATTTAAGGTCAGCATCCTCTATGTATGCGTCACGAAGGCTTTTAAGAGGAATCCTTCTTTCCCAAACTTTTCTTTGCAAAAATTACTTTCCTTTTAAAAAAAATCATTAATGTTTTTGAGAAAGCCTTGCTAAGCTTATTTAGAGTGAAGCGGCTGCAGGGTAACTTCTGAGGCCCGTATTTGAGAGCTCCTGGGTTCGAATTTCGTCTAAGGCCCATTTTGATCCGGAGATTTTCTTGGGTTTCCCAGGTTGGTGGGCGAAATAAGAGCGGTTTACGATTTTCTTCCCATCACTACCCTTTGATTCCGCTTTCGTTAGTATCTGCCATGCTTCTAGGTTTAATGGCGTGAGGCGGTACCGCACAGGTCGCGCGGATGTAATCGAGCGTGGAACTCAAGGACATTTACGCCATCTGCTTGCCCCGTTGCCTTTTGCGGTTCCTTCACTTGATCTCCACTTCCTGGGACTAGTAACCACATTACATCTCGACTAGATGTACTCGTTGTGTTCCCTATATTTTGGTCCGAATTTTTGGATGTTTGTATACTTAATAAAGAACATAAACATAATTCAGTAAAAACAATCAGAAGTAAAATGTAGATCAGTGTAATGTAGACAATTTATTGATCAGGGATAGACATTCAGTAATAACAAACTTTATACAAGAAAAGCCTATGTGTTATACTTAACCGAGCTGCATGACTCAGGCGGTTTCGTCTGTGGCGCGCAAACACAAGATCGGGTTCGACTCCCTTTGGCAGCGCACCTGACCCTTGGGTTCTTTTTCGGGGATTTCCTCGGGTAGAAAGGCGAATGTTGGGTATGTTATTTACATCACCCGAATTTTCTGTTCCCCCATTTTATTTCCATTATCATTTCACGCCATCTCTCATCTGGTGGTCTCTGTGAGGTTATAAGTGTTGGCCCGCGTCTCGGCGCTGCATGGCAGGATATGCTCTGAGCAAAACTTCCCCCTCAGGTAGGTCGGTCTCCGGTCTTCGGGCCGGCCTGGTGGGCAGTTTCATTGAGAACGTTGGGTGGGATACCACCGGTATAACCAGCTCTGGTGGTGGCCTGCGGCCTACGATCACGGACTGTAGCGCGGTAGTAGGGATGCCGGTTGTACTGGACTGCCGGGGAGTTTCTAAATGTTAAATTATAGGGAACCTACCCTCTGTACTTCGTGACTCATTGGGTCTACCGCCCTCTGTCTGCTCTCGCCGCATCCTTCCTCCTGGGAGAAGAACATCAGATCGATATGCTTTACATCATGATACAGCAGCCTCAGACTCCTGTTTTTGCTTTTGATTTTGTTTCAAAAATGTTTAACAAGCTGCATGGAATAAACATTTCGTCATTAGGTGAAGCAATTAAACATTATAAAAACTTGGTTTCTGAAAAGACTCAAGAAGAATGACATTGTTTCAAAACCTGATTTGATCGAATGCCAACATTGTATAGGATTATGAATGGGAAAATTTTTGGAAATCAGTAAAGTTATTTAACTTATTTATAACCACTTTTTGTTTGATATAGCAAATATTTTCCATGGGCCCCTTCTTAATTACTTGCTTTCTTTCCTGTCCACTTTCTTTCTTTCCTGCCGTGCCCGCCTCGATAGCGTAGATGGTAGCACATCTGCCTCACGTTCAAGACGTTCCGAGTTCGAATCTCGGTCAGTGTGAGTTACCTGGATAAGGTTTTTTCCGGCGTATTCCCTTTCCATTCAAGACGAATGTCGGGTAACTCTAAGCTCCATGGATCCTGGACTCTTATAAGCATCACTTCACCCAATTTATTCACCGTCCGACATGACTTCACGTTGGAGTAAAATTACAAAAAAAAAAAAAAAAAAAAAAAAAAAACCACAGGCCCTCGCCATATACAGTTGCGCCTCTGCTTGTAACATGCAGGGCACATTAACATTAGGATTTCTTTTAATCTATCCACTTTCATTATCTGTGGAAAGATGGCAGTCCATTACCTATTACAACATATTTTCTTTTGTACCACAGTTTAAATTTTAAGATGAAACTTCGCCGTGCTTTAAAATATACACTCCGCTGTTTTCCTAGACGACTGAATGAAATCACGAAAAATATCTGGTGATATTAATAGCTCCAGGGAATTTGAGCTCGGGATCTCTAGAGTTGAGCTACAGACATTAGTATCTGAGTCATCCCACTCAGTTTGGAAATTTGTTTTGTAAATATCTCTGTTAAAACTAAATTAAATTACCAAGTTCCACACTTATCCAACATTTCGTTCTACAGTGATACACATCACACACTGGCGCGTATGCACAAGCATACATATAAACCTTTTTAAATTCTCCTTTTTGTGTTCAGAGAGACTCGACTCAGTATTTTGATAAAATATTGTTCTATCGGTGATTGCGCAAATCTGCCGTGAGAAAGTAACTCGCCCTGAAGGTCAGCGGCTGGCTGACGTGACGTAGAAGAAAATAAGTTAACCTGAGAAATAAAACATGCGTAAAGGACACCTGGCGTCATAAAGCGAGTCATATTAGTACTGCACAAAAAGATATTTCGTGACGGAAACCCTAGAGGCTTCTCATTCCAGAGGGTTTACCGCTTACGGCAGATATGTAAAAACCAATGCAAGGCAGAGAGAGACAGACTGTTCGTGTAGTGTGTGTGGTGCAGTATAGTCAGTGTGTGTGCGTGTAAAGTAGCACAGTCAGCAGTGAGTTGTATAGTGAGAGTTATGTGGCGCTTTGAGCTGAGTACCTTACATTCCGAGCTCCGTGAAAAGGGGTATGCAGGCAGTGCACTTGTCATAAGTGCGCCTAAGGGTGTTGAGTCGCCAAGCTGTAGGGCTGTAGGAGTAGGGAGCTGGCAGGGAAGCCGGCAGTACAGTTGTGAATATCGGAGTTGTATTGTGTAGCTGCGTGTTGGAGGTGGACGTGTGTGTAGGTCCGAAAGATTATACGAGCACAAAGATTGCGTGCTACAAAGACTTAAAGAAGCTCTGTAGAGATGTTTTGGTCTGTTGTATTTGTGCAAAAGAAAGGCTGACTGTACGTTAACAATGAGCTAACTATTTTAGACATAAATAAAGTAGTGTAAATTTAACTTTGTTAATATTTAAATGAAAGTTTTGAATGGAACTCAATATTTACTCCATCGACTTGCTACATGGTAGAGGGAGAAGCTAAAACTCGATTGAGTACAATTTATTTTCATTTAAATACGATTTGCGTTTATTTTTTCCAAACTTTCTGTTGATGAAATAACTTTTTAAGCGTCAGTGAAGAATGCAAAAAAGTTTTACTTTGAAGGCAGAAGTATAAAGTCAACGCCGACATTCTATGCGAAAAGGAAATGCTCTCGCATGTCTACAATAATCAGAAATATAATTGCATAAGACTGGAATAAAAGAGCAGCAAACGTAAGGGTTTCTTTTTTTCCCTTGTTAATAAAAATCTCCTTGAAGTAAACAGCTCTACGTCATAGTGGAATCATCAAGAGTCTTGGTTGCTAGGCGACAAGTTTCCGGCGTTAAAGATGCAGGAGACCCTGGGATCACACTAAGCCGACATGATGTTACACACCTCACGGAGTGAATTAAGGAAGCTCCGGAATTTCTTCTCTTCAAACGTTATCACGTTCTGTTCCGGCGCAGGAAATAGAAGGGCACATTGCTGTGAGGCACTGAAATTTCCAACCAAAGATTACGTGTTTGAATGTTCAAATGCATTCTAACGTTTACTTCTCGTTTCGTAGCAAAATATTCACCCCCTAACAGTTTTGAGTGTGAGTTAAACCGGAGATGAAAATGTCGTTTGAGTGGAATTTTGCATATATTTTTCAAAGCTTGATAATAATTTATAATATAATTTATATACTGAGTTTCATTTCTTCTTTCTCCTGCCAACTGTTCTGTCGATCAATTTTAAGTCAGACTAAGAGTTTAGAATATTTGAATATAGCTGCCTCTTCTGTTGAAGAAAAATTGAATTCTACAATGTTCAGATGAGAAAATTCTGAACTTCTACACTTACATGACACTTCACTTCTCAAAATGGTACAGTGCTATAAATACATTTTTTCTGCTTGCCTCTTGTTAATCGTTAACAGATATGTCAGGGAGCTTTGCAACCCTTCTTTTAATTCAGAAAACCTAAAATGTGGCGAATATTTTAATTTTGTTATCTTAAATTTATTGACAAAATAATTCATTTGAAATTATTAAAAATTATAGCAGAAATAATGTAGGCCTTAATTCTCTGCGTCACAAAATTTCTAAATTAAGCTCGGCCGTTGCGAATAACATACTTTAACATGTAGAAATAAAAGCATATACAGAACGGATGCTTCAGGCAATCGAGTTTTTGACTCAATTTTCCACAATCAGTCTCACCAAAAAATAAAAAATATATAAACGTAGCTGTTACAGGAACGTGACTACGTAACTAAGATCAGCTATCTAACATCACAACGGCAATATATAATTGTACACTAAAGTACAATCAAGGAACAGCAATGAATTCCATAAACCCAAAGTCTACCAAAAGTGAATTTCAACCAAATATGCTGAAGGTAACGTAATATAACTTTACAACTAAGATTTGTGACATACTCTGTAAACCAGATGAAGCAGCTAGCCTGTAGTAGCTACCGCAATGTGATAAAACTAAAGCGGCATGTATTCTATTGTTCTCCTCTACAAGTATTGTTGCAATGGCTTATCCGTGTAGGTCTCGTAAATACAGATATATATTTATTACGCATTTATTTCGTTGTAGCTGTTAGAAGAAAACAGTGGATCAAATATATATTTGGAGTTTTGAACGACGTAACTCTGTATAATATATACTTAATTCCAGTGTCATTGATTAACCACGTCATCGCTGAGTGGTTAGACCACTTGGTTCTCAGCAACGCAGGTAAGTAAAGTAACCGAGGGTGCGACAGCCCATATAATGCCAGGACCTGCCAACTCGACTACCGGCCTCACGCCCACATACTCAAGTTAGAGCTGGGCTATAATCCCACCGATACAGGGAGGAGATGAAGTCAGCATCTCGGCACCCCCAGATAGAAAGTTGGCTTCTGTGACCAGGGCCGCTTAGCTATCGTGAGCTCCTCAAATTCGCCATGCCCGCCTCGGTAGCGTAGATGGTAGCGTGTCAACCTCACGTTCAAGAGGTCTCGAGTTCGAAAATCGTTTAGGGTGAGATATTTATAAGTCTTTTTCCAAGCTTTTCCGTTATCCTAAGTGCCGAATGTCGGGTAACTCTAAGCTCTATGGACACTGGGCTCATTTGAGCATCATTTCACCCACTTCGTTCATCGTCCGCTTTGACATAACGTTGGAGGACGTAAATTAAAAAAAATCCTCACGATGCTGAGTGGGCACCGGTCATACACCCGGGACTTAAAATCCGCACCACAGGGGTGGGAGATCAATCCTGGGCCGCTTTCCGTGGCAGAGAGCAAGGGCATGATGCTTTAGCCCAGTATACCACAGCACATGACCTCAACAGGGCAAGATAAACTTAAAATTGGGTTCGATCCAAGGTGACAGTAAAGTGAGATTTTTGTTGGAAAACATGGCACTGGGGCGGGTTTTCTCCGAAACCTCCGGTTTCCCTCGCCAGCATTCAACCAACTGCTCAATCTTCAACTTTCGTATCACCTCATCTCTCGTACTCTCACTTCCGGCGTTGGGCTGATCACTCATTCCAGATTCTTTCTGATCAGGAAACCTCTGATCCTCAACCCTTTGTTATCGCTCCACGAATTTGCATGGTTAAGAAGACCCTATGTTCCATTTAAGGATATACCGGAATTTATGCATTCAAAGTCATTGAATGAACACGTGAAAAAACTAGTAACAACCTACATCTTCAAACAACTATAAGGGATCGAAAATTCAAACCCCCGAAAACAAATAATATCTCGGAAATTGTTAACAGTACAAGGTTTTGAGATAAACTGGGTGTTTAAAGAGCTATTCATTTCTGTATTATCATATTTGGTCTATCTCGTGCAGTTGATTAATTATTACGAAAAAGGTAATTTCAAACAAAGATAAGTTTCGACAATAGTAAAGTATTATACTCTTCATATAACAATATTGAACATTAGATGTTTTCATCAGCATTATAAATCATTTTAATAAATTCAAAAAATAAGCATATATTTAAATATAAATGGTTGTTTGGAATAGGGGAATACTTTATAAATGGTTAACTGAAACCGAATTTCCAAATTTCATTACTAGAGATTCGCACACCCACAAATACACACATACCATAAAATTTTCTTTAAAAAGCGCTTTTTCATTTCATGCATTTTATTTTCTTGCATTTCCAGTGAAACCTACAAATTGAATTTTTGTGGCAAGTAGAATTGCCTAGCATAAGATTAGTAATAGAGAAAGGTATAAAAATAACCTGCATCTGTGATCCAGTTTTTTATTATTATTTTACGTCCTCCAACGTTAGGTCATATCGGACGATGAATGGAATGGGTGAAATGATGCTCAAATGACCTCAGAGTCCATAGAGCTTAGTTACCTGACATTCGTTTTTCAGGATAAGGGAAAGCCCTGGAAGAATCCTTTTCCAGATAACTCACCCTGGCCGAGATTCGAACTGGAGTCTGTGATCCAGTGATAGATATTTCTTCTCAAATCATCGAGATAGGGTTCGATTTGGGGCGTGAGCATTTATTACCTACCCAGAGGTTGATCTCTAAGTAGGAATTAATATTAATGCATTTCGTAATACAAGTTAGTCAAGCTAATGTTAAAAATCAGCCCAACTCACCGATTCCTAATCCTATGAGTTGTTTTGGATGTCGAAATCACCTTTAAACAATGGTATTATGAGGTTGTATAAGTTTAAAACAAAAAAACAAACAAAAAGAAATCGGTGATGTAAAAACCACCATATTCGAGCGAAGATAGCTCCCCTGAAATGGCAGTGTGTACCGCTTCACAAGTGCGCTGTAGCGGTTGCCGCTTACTCAAGGGGCAATTGACATGTAGCATCGTAACTCTCCTAGGATGTTGGTCTGTCCCGTATTTCTACTCTGGTGAATTAGTTGCCTACTCGCAAGGGGAAAATGGGCTTTTAATCTGTCAATGGGTTACAAATAATTCATAAACGTGAATAGCGGTTTGTGTTAATCTTCATTTATCGGATTATTACCTGTTTGCAGAGATTCGTTTTATATTTAAAACATGTATATTTCGTATAGTAAAAACCGTTACTAAACGGCGATAGAAATTATTAAAATACATTTCCTACATTATTAATTAATATCTGACGAATCAGCATCGGCGACAGAAATAGCGCTGAAACATATTAATGCATTTTATACTTCAAGTCCTCTCAAGCCGAACTGGCTACCTAACCTACGATGTCATACACAAGTTTCTCTCTGTACATGAAGGAGAACAAAACAAGCGGTATTTAATTTTATATTGCGGAATGAATCCAATCAGAATTAATTCTTTTTAATATAGCTCCTGTATGTGGATGTTTCTTAATTAATTACAGTCAACTGAAAAATTCAATGCCACGGAAGGAATTTGAACCACGCGCGTGTTTGTGCGCGATGGGTTCCAAGAATGTTGATTCCCGAACAAAAGGACGGTCGCATGTAGGTGTGCATGCAGTTAATGTTGATGTTAGAGGAAGACCCGGAGTTTCTTTCTGCTGATGAAACTCGGCTACATCATTTGCATCCTGAGAGCAAACAGCAAAGCTCAGTGTGGAAATCTCCTTCATCACCAACCCCTAAAAATGCAAAAATGGTTGCTTCTGCTGGGAAAGATATTGCCATGTCATTTTGTTATATTCCTGGAATGGTTTATCAGAATGTTGTACCTGCACACACATATCAGTAACTGAAAAACACTACAGGGATGTCATGAAAACATTGCAAGTTCATATTAGGCGCAAAAGACCACATTTCCGTGAAGCAGGCTGGATGCTGCACCACGACAATGCGCGGCCGAATACTGCCAATGTTGTTGCTGAATATCTTGCAAGAATCAACGTAAAGTGCATTCCGCATCCTCCCTATAGTATGGGTTTAGCCCCATGTGACTGTTTCCTATTACCTAACTTGAAGAAACACCTACGTGGGAGGTATTATCCATCATCAGAAGCAGTGGTGAAGGCTGTGGAGGCGATTTAGAAGGATCTCTCAAAATATGGTTTCCAGCAGACTGCCAGAAACGCTGGGACAAGTACATTGCATTCAGGGGACACTGTTTTGAGAAAAGTCATGAAAATTATGAGGATGAGTAAAGGTACGTTGTCAAAAATATTGTGATCATTATTTATTTAACAGTCCTCGTATTTTCACGACAAATGAAAATTTCTGGGAATAATCTCTGAAGCCCTCTTTATTCTTAATGACTTTTGCGCAAGTACTACGCCATAAGACAGAGGTAGTAAATTCACATCGTGTGGGATATGACGTAATACCACGGTAAAAAGCCAGGAACCACGTCACCCTCCGTTAACCCTACTTCCTTGAACCAACACATGTTCAAACGTAAACAAGCAGGGGTGTAAACCGCATCGATAAAACATGGATCTTTCAAACCCGCGAAAAGGCAAAGTAAGGGAATATATACGAGTATAAATAGGCAGGTTAGGAAAGTTAAAAAAAGGAAAGTTCGAAAAAATATGTATTGTGACTTCAAAACCACGAATAATGGTTTTTTTTTCAATTTTTCTCAAATCTTTCCCTTTTGGCAGTCATGTGGTAACCCCATTTTCAAATTGAAGTAGCAAATTTAGAAACACAATTACAAAATAACGCTGGTTAAGATTTATTTAAAGACCTTTTAATGGGAACATATGCACCTTTCCGTTCATTTGTTGTGCACATTAATGTTATGTTTCACACTATATATATATATGTGTGTGTGTGTGTGTGTGTGTGTGTGTGTGTGTATGCGTTAGCCCTTTCTGGTCTAAACTGAAGTATGTAGAATCTAAAATTTGGTGTGACAGAAAAAAGCTAACAGTGCGATCCGTATAAATCTGAACCACTTCTATGGGCCATAAATTTCTAACCAATAATAGGACACACGTGCAAATTTGAGAGAGTATAATACACAATTGGAAGATTATATTACACTATATACATATCATAGAAAATGTTGGAAGTGTCCTCCACCAGCATCTATGGATCGTTGGTCATATTTTCTTTGATACGACTGTGGACACTCAAGTTTATATGGGTATCTTCAATACATTTGTGAAGCAGCTGGATCATATCGAATTGAGAGAAGGTTACTTCCAGCAAGATGGAGCAACGTGCCGTACATTAATGACACCATGGAAGTTTTAACCAGTTTCTTTGATTGTTGAATAATGTCAAAAATCTGTGTCCCCCCAAATCCCTTGACCTAACCTCACCGGATTTGCTCCTGTGGGGGTATGTAAAAATATAGTGTAGAAATATAGGCCACGGAAAATTTATGTTCTCATGGGATCCATTCGAAATAAAATAAGTAGAATTGGCATTATATGTTACTATTATAATTATATATATGTTACTATTAATAATTATATATATGTTACTATTATAATTATATATGTTACTATTAATAATTATATATATGTTAGTGTTAATAATTACATATATGTTACTATTAATTATTATTGGAAAGCCATGTGTCTCAAATGTAAAATACACCAACACTCAGTAAAGGGTGAATTAAGACATAATATTAAACTTTCATGTGCGCGCAACATCTACAATTGATGTACAGTCATCTGTAACTCACAGACTAACATACATTTTGAAACGAAATTTAATATATTACATATTACAAATAATTTATTAGTAATGTATTAGTAACAAATTTAAAACAAAAATAACTTAACAGAAATTTGGAAGTTTGAAACTTGTCCCACAGTGTCCTGACCATGCGCTCAAATGAACACTCTGTAGAACATAGCTAAAGGACTGGAGAGGATTGAGGTTCTAAACATTACTGCATGCTGCTTAAATGAACAAGAAATATCTACTCAATTGTCAGGTTATCATCATTTTAATATTTTAGGGAAAATAAAATGTTGACGAAGGAAACAAAAGTGTGCTTCCAATGTTGATAGTAGAAATGGAAGTTTTTGTTAAAAGTGTTTAGTTTTTAATCCACTATTTGCACAAGCCTTGACAACTTATACATAAAGCAATGTACCTGTAAAATGTTTATACTGATACAATATCTGCATTTGCTTCACAAATATAGATGATTTCATTCTACATTTAATTTTGTTAACAAAAAATGATCCACATGTCAAATGGGTTTTGAGAAGAATTTTATTTTGCCTTTAATAAACCTCACATTGGAGCTTTTTAATATTCCAATTAAGTTAGACTAGGAAAAAAAAGTGAGGGCTTTGCATTTTGGTATTTTTCAATTTTCTGAATATTAACTTATGGAAATATTCAATAAAAATAGTTTAATTTTAAGGTTTCAAAAATGCCTCTTAAGTGTTCATTTATGAAGTTTTGATGAAAATTGGAAGTTAATCATATAAGCACGTTAACGCATGTAGTATTTTAAGTTATAAAAATATTGAAAAATGGGATTTTGATAAAGGTAATCTTGATAATTGTAACATGCTGTGTTCGGGAGTGATAAATATTCTAAATAAACAAGGTATGAAGTGTAAACAATACAGTAAAAAGTAAAAAATTTCACAGGCAGATTGCATTAATTCATTAATTCCTAGTACACATGATAGCAAATTAAGTGCTGATGCAGTAGCTGCTTTATGGTTTAAACTGAAGCACAGAAACAGTACACCAAACATATTTAACTTAAACTTCATCATTGAAATAAAAAGTAATATGCATGCATAGGATAAGTCTGTGACATGATAAAGCACCCCAGAGACGTGCTGTCAGTGCTTGTCCAGGAATTATTGCTATATCCATGTTGTTACTGTGGAGGGGTTGGCACAATAACCCAACATGATGGACAACATAATGCAACTGACCAATCAGATTGTGTTTGAATGTATGTAATGCTAGGACTTGATTGGTTTGGAATATACTATGGAGGGGATTTGCTATGTCAACTAGTCTTCATCTATTGTACCTATGCCCCAAGTGAGGAAGAATGATGCCCAAGGAGTGCAGGGTCTCTACAATTGACTAGTTGGAAGCTCCCTGGGAGGCCAGTACAACCTACTATGGTACTGAAATGGCCAACCAGGTCAGCTCGGACACCAGAGAAGGAAGTATTTACCAGGAGCATATCATCCTGCCATGCAATGCCGAGACTCCTGCCGATACTTCTACCCTGAAAGAGACCACCAGATGAGAGATGATGTGAAAAGATAATGGAGGGACAGGAAATTCGGGGGATGTAATTAACCTAACCAGCATTCCCGTGGCGACCCATGAAAGCCACAAATAGTCATAGATTAGGTAAGTCAGCCACGGGAAATGAACTCAGGTCTCCTGAATGCAGGCCACAAAGGAAACCGCTTGAGCCATCTTGCTCAGAACAATAAGACTATACAACGTGATTAAGCAGTAACTCGTTTGCAATAATTCCTTGCAATCCCTTACAATGGGGATAGGACAAGCAGACTTCAACAGATAGTCAAATGCTGTTCTCATTGTATATCCAAGAGAGAACTTCTGAGGATATTTCCAGAACATTTGAAATATGCATTTGTCAGGAAAATATTTTAAACATGTAATTAATAGTTATGTTTCAGAAAATTAAAAAATATTAGTTTTGTTTCATGTAAAGGGTAGCTAGCCAGATGTGGGGACATCTTAGCTAGATGATCAACATAAATTCCAACTCTGGAATTTACGTGTAAATTACTTTACTTTGTATTGAGGGATTCTCAAAAAACGTATTTGTGAAGAAATCTCAGCATAGAATTTTTGAATAGAATGAAATACTTACTGGACAAACTCTGTATGCATTGACCGTGCTTAAGAATTGCTATGCCTGCTGCTAACTCCTGATTCTATATTTGTTTATTTCCAAAGGAAAGGTTAAAGGGCTAAGAGGGTATTTTACTAGCATACATTATTTACCTCAAGACTAAGTGAACATAAAGCACCAAAGGATATTAGGGACAATATATTTTTGTCAGAGAATTGCGTGTTATCCCTCTTGACTAATGTATGTACATATGCCATATGATGCAGTTTAATAATGTTTCTTTGTAAGGTAGACACTTGCAATTTATTTAATAGGCAATCTTGAATTTATTACATTATTTTTAAGGCCTGCATTGTATTAAAATTTACAATTTGTATGTTTTTATACAGTATTTCAAATGAACTTCCATACGTCATTATGTTCCCCTATAATAATACAATACTTCCTGTGATAAGCATTTGTTTATACTTATTTTATTTTGAAAAGATCTGTTGATCATGGACGTTCGCTTCCCATGGCTGACTTTCCTTACTCTTAATTTATTTTTCTTTTCTTTAGGAGGGGTTAGTTAGATGAATTCTAGGAAAGATAATTACATCTCATGAATTTGTTCACCTCACTTTGTATTTCACTTCATCTTGATATTATTATTATCTTTGTTAATGGCACTGGCATTAAATATACTTAAAAGAAAGCATTGCAATGGAATGTGTTTGAACCCCTGACTTTGACACTGACTATATTAATTACCATTTAAATATGGTGCATTTCAGTAGTAAAAATATTACTGTAGACAAGTTAGCTCCTGAAAATACCAAGAAGTACCAGGATATGGTGTGGAAACATATAAGGTGCATTCAAAAGAAACGAGCTGGAGATATAATTACAGAAACCAGTACCTGTATGTTAGAAGTATTGGCCCTGGCTGTTGAGACACTTGTTCCACTGTAACACAAGGCAGTGAATGGCCGTCTCAAAATATCCCAGGGCTTTGACATGAGCCAGTTCCGCACATACAGCTGGACGTCGTCCGAAGTGAATCGTTTGCCCCTCACCAAAAATGGCGTAATTACGGGGAGAGAGTTCTGGACTAAATGAAGGGTGGCCAAGAACCTCCCATTTAAATTTCTGCTGGAGTGCCGCAACTGTGTTTGTCGTATGAGGCTTTGCATTGTCATGGAGCAGAATGACCCCATAGGTGACATTTTCTGTTCATTGTGCAGTGTACTAAATCTAATAACATGCTTCCTATCTACATCAACTGTGCAGTATATTTACAGCTACAATGAGCTAGTGCTACAAATGCTCACAAACCTCAAGCATCAAATTCTTAAAATTCATGTCCTACCCCAAGCAATCACGAACAATTTCCAAGACTATCACCAAAATCTCAGCACAAAAATAAAACTTATATTGCCACACAATCGCTGCGCAAGAACAAAATAAAACAATTCACATTATTTTGAACAAGTTGGCCACAATGCTATCTCCTCTTCAAACACTGACTCAATTACTATCTGCATTATTAAGAAAATAATACTAAATAAGGAACTACATATTTGCACATGGAACTGCAGTGGTTTTAGTAATGAATATTATGAATTAATACATTTTTAAAAAAATTATTCAGTAGTCATACTGCTAGCTACCAAAATCAAAGAGGCATCTCATATAGTCTGCAGAATACCAGGATATCACACATATTTAGGGCTGACCACCCAAGTAATGGCCAGAAAGGAGTATGAGCAGTACTAGTACACCAGCCATTAGCTCACAGCAAGCTCCCTCCAATAATTGAACAGTTATAAGATCTCCCATATCACTATCAATTTGCATAGTACTGAATATTTTATTGGACCTTTTCACTCTGCACCAAGTAACAGGCTCGTCACTTCAGACTTCTGGAGCATAATACTGAAAATGAAATCTACCTACCTCCTTGGAAGAGATTTCAATAGCAAACATCGTTGCTGGGGTTCAAATGTAAGTAATCCTAAAGGAAAACTTTTACGTGACGTCATCTATCATTTTCATATAGATATTATGAACGCTGTTGAGCCTACCCATTATGAAGATGATGGGTCAGCAAGTTTTAGTATTTTTACTGCCGTTTTGAATTGCAAGATTTTTGTTTTACTTGTACTGAATTTCAATCTGTTGCATGTAAACCATGCTTACAATTGTTTTATGGCCTAGTCCATGTTTATTTCTAAGTTTTTATAATCTAAGCCACTTAAATAATGGGGCATATGCCACCAAATTCCCAGTACAAGAACTCACAATAACTCACAAAGGAACTATCACTATGCTTATATCGGCATTTGCTCCAGAGTTTGATGGCATCATCTCTGTTCTATGGGGTCCTGTGGAGTAGAACAGTAACGCCCAAAACTGAAGTCTGAATAGTGCTGCATGCAACCACTGACAAGTAGCTGTTGGACATCCTGCATGTGCGGGACGGTGCCTCTTACATATCCCCACAGGGGTAACAACCCCTCCTGTACAATGTTGTGTTAGTATGTCTATATCTTCCTGCATATTCTGGACTCACTTTCGGGTACTTTCACCTATACTTCATACACTGACCCCACATAGAGCAGAGACAATGCCATCAAACTCTCAAGCAAATACAGATATGAGCGTAGTGATAGTTAGTTCCCTTGTTAGTTGGCCAATGACATAGCGGTACTCAGCAAAGAAACAACTGGTCAATTAGTCAACTTCTGAGATAAAATTCATAATTTTTGCGGAAAATAGAGAGTCCTAAAATCTAAACTGTTTGTAAACACCCTCAAGGAAAATACAATTTTTTAAGTAGTAGCTGCAAGAAGGAGTTGCACTCAGTTACATATTTAGGCTTAACTTTGGATTCAAATTTAGTACAGAAAATCTGAAGCTACCAAGAGCTGGAGACAGCTAAAACATATCATTTGACAAAATCATCACTAGTTTGTAATAAAAGAGAATGATCTACACATCGTTGATTAGACCAATATGACAGTAATGAGGTTCTGCTGCATATCATCAAATACAGGTTTTCCAAAACAGATATCTCAGATTGATGACTGGTGCATCTTGGTATGTGCTTTATAACGACATAAGAATTTTGGAGGTCAATTAAGTTCTTTTCAAGAGCAGAGCCTCTCAGCAAACATCTGAATCGTCCAATTTACATACTCCAGACTTGACCTCAAAATATTGGGAGTCAAGAAAGAGAATGGCTTTGTTGCTAAGTACCTGAGCATTAACTACAACACACACACACACACACTCACACACACACATATTCCAGCTAATGACCCTAAACATCCGGCAATGAGAGTACTGAAAAGAGAAAGACACACTGACTTAAGGCTTTGAGTGTCAGTGTTCGCAATGGCACTTCAGGACCATTGCTCTGGAGTATATGTTTCAAATTATTCTTATTGTGCTTTGTATTTTCAAAACTGCAATGTATTTAATATACAATAAAGTTTACTTTAATTTAAAACAAGAAGCTACAGAAAGTATTTCAAACATTTTGTAAAATCTACTTAACTAATGAGGGTACTCTACTAGATCCAGGTTCCCCCCCCCAGGGGCCTACTACGGTAGGTACGGGCATTGGCGATCCCGGGGGTCCCGAGCCAATCATCCCCATTGTCACCCCCACACCCCATTTTGGTTGTGCCACATTGGTCACCCTTAGTTTTAAGCTTCTTCCTCTTCTAGGTTTATTGTTCAATTTTAGCTTTAGCTGTTTAGGTTTATAAACTCCTGCCTCACCAACAGGGATCTTTCTTCTGGCTCCGTGGTTCCTGTCCCACGGTTCCAGCGCGGCTTCCGACTTGCGTGCTCTCCGGAGGTCTCAGGCGTGAAGGTTGTAGTGGAGTCCCTACTGACCCTGTGTGTGACCTTAGGTGCGGAGCCCGTCCACACCGTCATGTACACTCACGTAGTCTCCATGAGGCCCGGCTGGTTTTAATGGTCCGAAGGCCGTGAGTCATTGGGCCAGTATTACCAGCCTGACGTGTTACCGCTGACGGGAGCCCCGGTGTAATCAACCACAAGCCCCCTGAATCCGTGTATGCGTCTGTTGACTGCTGCACGGCCTAAAGTGGGGGGCCACAGGCGGTTATTCCTGTGGTAGGGGCCTAAAGCCGGGGTGTCACGTGGTGAACGGTTCTCAAATTTGGGCAACAGTAGTTGGACGGTAGCTCTTCTGAAGTTCAACTGAGATCGGTCGTGGGAGGGGTCTCCCATGACGGCGCAGACCGTGAAGGTTTGGTGTCTTTTTCGTTCACCCCCGGATGGCAGGCTGACGCCGACGGTTCCGGAAGGGGATCCTCTAACAATGGCTCCTCCGCGCAAACCTTCCCCATTTGATTCCTTTTTGGTCGTGACCCTGAATTGTGAAAACAAGACAATGCGAGACATTAGTCCTTTTTATATCTAACGCGAGCTTGATCTGATATGTGACGTTTTAAAATCGGCAACTCGGTTAAGAGACGGTACCCTTTTGGTGGAAACAAAGAACGAGGATCAGTCCAGAAAGCTCCTGAAGGCTTGCTTGTTGGGTACCTACCCCATCCGGGTAGCCCCACATAAGACGTTAAATACCTGTAGAGGGGTCGTGACAACCTCCAGATTGGACGGCCTCTCTAACGAGGAGATAGTCTCTAATTTGACTGACCAGAATGTGTGCGAGGCGTACCGTCTACTTGGTAAACGTGATGGACAGTCTGTTCTGTTGCGGACAGTCTTCCTCACTTTCAAAGGTACCACATTGCCGGACGCTATCTTTTGTGGGTACGAACGTGCTGCAGTGCGACCGTATGTCCCAAACCCCATGCGCTGTTTTCGGTGTCAGCGGTTTGGGCATACTCAGGCCCGCTGTACCTTTGACGCTGTATGCGACCGTTGCGATTTACCTCCCCATGGCGATGCTATATGTACTCGTGACCCGGTCTGCGTCAATTGCGGTGGTCCGCATCCCTCCAGCTCCCGGCAGTGTCCGCAGTTTCTTGATGAGAAGGCCATTCAGGAACTGCGCGTCAAAGAACGTCTGACCTTTCTAGAGGCAAAAAGACGGTTTGAGCAACGGAAACCCGCTGCCAGCTTGGGTTACGCATCAGCAGTTCGTCGCTCTCCTGTGCAGGCGACGCAGTCTGTTGCCACACGGACCCTCAATGTTTCGGATGCTTCAACCCAATGCGACTTGCTGGAGACTGCCATTCCTTTTAAGACGTTGGCACCAGCTGCCTCTTCTAGCTCTTCTACTGCCCCAGCTACAGCTTCACGTTCCGTGTCGGTAAGCACTACTCCCGGTAGTTCTACGGGCTGCCGCTCCCGTAGTCGCATTCGAGGAACCGGCAGGGCTTCTGTTCAGTCGGCTTCCCGATCCCCTTCTCGAAGGGACTCTTCAGACTCCCGCACATCTGAGGAGTCGCCCATGGAGCGACCGTTTGTCGGTCCCAAGTCCACCAAAGTGCGAAAAAAAGAGAAACGGCGTCCGACTACCTGAACCCGCATTCCTCGCGCTCTTGGTATGTTGAATTTTCTCATTAAAACCGCCGCTCCCCCCTAGTCCTTTTCCATGGCTCTTTTAACGTGGAACATTCGTGGTGTGCGCTCACATAGGGCAGAGCTCCAGCTCTTGTTGCGGTCCTACAACCCCATAGCGGTTTGTTTACAAGAGACCAAACTTCGCCCTCAGGATGCTTTTGATTTGCGTCATTACATTCCGGTACGCTTCGACCTTGTGCCGGAAGTGGGCTCTCCTGCTCATGGTGGTGTCATGATCCTTACACGTGCTGATGTTTTTGGTCAACCTCTACCCCTTAACACTACTTTGCAAGCTGTTGCTCTTCGGCTCAGTCTTCCAGGTTTGTCGTTTACCTTATGCACAGTTTACCTCCCCCCTTCAGACTCCGTCCTTCCTGCCGACCTCTCTCAACTCGCTTCGCAGCTCCCCACACCCTTTCTTCTTTTGGGGGATTTTAATGCCCATCATCTGTGTTGGGGCTCTCCTAGGGCGTGTGCAAGGGGAACCCTACTTGCTGACTTCTTTGACCAGTTTCCTCTCCTTGTTTTGAACACTGGTGAACCCACATTATTTTCCGATTCCACTGGCACTCCCTCCCACCTCGATCTTTCTCTCTGCTCCACACAGCTTGCTCATTGTTTCCAATGGCATGTAGTATCTGACACTCATTCCAGTGATCACTGCCCATGTGTGCTAACGTTGCTCTCCCACAATGTTCCCCGCTCACGTGCAGCCTCATGGCAACTCTCCAAGGCTAACTGGGCGCTCTTTTCCGAAGCTGCCATATTCAAGGAATCAGAATTTACTACTATTGACCTTCTGGTCGACCATTTCACTTCAGTTGTTGTCTCCGCTGCCGAGCAATCTATTCCGAAATCCTCCACGGAGCCTCGGCGTTTGCCTGTCCCATGGTGGACTCTTGAGTGCCGCGATGCCCTTCGCGCACGCCGGAAAGCTCTTAGGGTATTTAAACATCACCCCACAGTCGAGAACTTGGTAGCTTATAAACAGCTGCGCGCGCGAGCCCGACGTGTTTTTAGGGCTAGCAAAAGAGCGTCCTGGACTTCCTTTGTTGCCTCTTTCTCGCACACCACCCCTTCTTCTGTGGTTTGGGAGAAACTCCGTCGTGTTGCCGGTAAACGGCCACCCTCGTTCATTCCTGGACTTCAGGATGGACCTCTCACTGTTGTTGATGCGGTTGATGTTGCTAACTGCCTGGGTAGCACTTTTGCTGCCGCCTCCAGCTCTGCCAACTACGTATCGACGTTTCGGGTCCTCAAGTCTCAGATTGAGGCCCAGGAATTATCTTTCCGCTCAGTTAACCTTGAGTGCTACAACGCCGAATTTAGCTTACGGGAGCTGGACCCGGCGTTGTGCTCCTCTCCCTCATCCGCTCCTGGGCCTGATGGTGTTCACGTGGCTATGCTTCAACACCTCTCCTTTGCTAGTAAAGACTTTCTACTGCGCATGTACAACCGCATCTGGCGTGACGGAGCTTTCCCTACAGCTTGGCGCGAGGCAACTCTCATTCCGGTCCCAAAACCGGGTAAGGACCGCCGTTTTCCCTCCAGTTTCCGCCCCATTTCCCTCACCAGTACATTGTGTAAGGTGATGGAGCGCATGATTAGTGGACGCTTACGATGGTGGCTTGAGTCGGAGAACCTTCTGTGCAACATCCAATTCGGATTTCGCCGTTACCGTTCCAGCACTGATCACCTGATTTCCCTCTCGACTCATATCATGAACGCTTACCTGCGCCGCTGCCAAACTGGGGCCGTCTTTTTTGACCTTACGAAAGCCTATGACACCTGTTGGCGGACTGGCATACTACGCACCATACATCAGTGGGGTCTTCGTGGTCGACTTCCCATTTTCCTCCGGGAATTCATGATGGAGCGGTCCTTTCGTGTTCGGGTGGGGTGTAATTTATCCCGCGTTTTCCATCAGGAAAACGGGGTACCCCAGGGTTCGGTCCTCAGCGTTACCCTCTTTGCCATCGGCATCAATCCTATCACTGAGTGTATTCCCGCTGGAATATCCTCTTCTTTATTTGTGGATGACTTCGCCGTATATTGTAGCTCTCGGCGGACGAGTATCTTGGAGCGTCGGCTCCAGGTCTGTTTAGATCACCTTTACACTTGGAGCCTCCACAACGGCTTCCATTTTTCCACCGAGAAGACCGTGTGCATGAACTTTTGGCGCCGTAAGGCGTTTGATTCACCCTCACTCCACCTCGGTCCCCATACGCTTCCTTTTGCAGAGGAAGCTAAATTTTTAGGATTGGTGTTCGATAGGAAGCTTAGCTGGGATTCTCATATAGCTTCCCTGAAAGGTCGCTGTGCCCGGTCCCTCAATAACTTACGTGTCTTATCAGGTACATCCTGGGGAGCTGATCGGACCGTTCTCTTACAGCTCTATCGGTCGCTGGTACGATCAAAGCTTGACTATGGGAGTGTGGTATATTCGTCGGCACGGCCTTCCATTTTGAGTCGTTTGGATCCTGTGCACAATCGGGGGATACGTCTAGCTACTGGTGCTTTTCCAACCGCCCCATCCCCAGTCTGTACGCTGAAGCAGCTGAACCTCCCCTGTGCTATAGGCGAGATATTCTTTTAGGCACCTATGCATGCCGTCTATCCTCTCTACCCACGCACCCAACGTACAAGCCTTTCTTTGACTCGTCTCTTGATCGCCAGGACGCTGTCAGCCCCCTTGCATTGCTTGCGCCCGGTGTTCGGTTTCGCCTGCTTCTTCGGGCCCTGGACGTCACACTACCGCCAGTATTACCTCGCAGGGAATCTATTTTTCCTCCTTGGTCGCGGTATGACACCCTATTCCACCTTGGGTTGACGTCGATGCCCAGGTCTGCGTTTCCGACCACTGGCATCCAATCCGCATTTTTAGAACTTCAGCAGCATTTTAAGAACTACAGTTTTATTTTTACGGACGGTTCTAAAACCGACCGAGGTGTTGGCTGTGCCTTCGTAGCTGCTGCAGAGAGTTTTACGTTTCGTCTTTCCGGACAGTGCTCGATTTTTACCGCTGAACTTTTTAGTATAGTACTTTTTATCAGCCAGCAGCACTCTAACCACTTTGCCACATGTAGCGATTCTCTGAGTGCTTTACAGAGCATTCGTTCGCTGTACCCCAGCCATCCCCTAGTACAGCGAATACAGGATCGGCTGCATTCGCTCGCTAAATCAGGATTCCACGTGTCGTTCGTTTGGGTTCCCGGACACGTAGGCATTCCGGGCAACGCGGCTGCTGATGCCGCCGCGAAGTCTGCTATTTTATCCCCCACTGCTTTTAGCAATTCTGTTCCTTTCGAGGATCTTAGTGCTTCCCTTCGCCGAGCCATCAACACTCGCTGGCATGATGACTGGTCCGCGCTCGTTGGGAACAAACTCCGGGAGGTTAAATCTGTCCCGCTTCCCGGGGCCACATCTTCACGTTCTTCTCGCAGGGAAGAGGTTATTTTAGCTAGACTTCGCATCGGGCACTGCCGTTTTAGCCATCAACACTTGTTATGCCAGGACTCAGCACCTCATTGTTCTCACTGCGGTGAGCCTTTGACGGTGCAGCACTTTTTAGTGGAGTGCCGATTTTACTCAACGTTGCGCTCCTCCTTGGGTTTGGCATCCAATCTCAGCGCAATGTTGAGGGATGATATTGCTGCTGTGGAGGGCCTCTTCGACTTTTTACAGCGCAGCGGAATGCTTCGTTCCATATGATTCCAATATTCCTCACCGTGCCTCATTTTAGATTCATCTCGGCACTCCTAGTTTAGCTATTTTAACAGTTTGAGCATCTTTTATTTTTTTGTGTTTTTGGACCTCTTAGTGGATTTTATTGTTTTTATCGTTTACATTTCAGGTGGGCTTTACCCAGTCTGAGCTCGGGCGCTAATGACCTCAGCTGTTGTGCGCCCCTAAGCCCCACTACTACTACTACTACTACTACTACTACTACTACTACTACTACTACTACTACTACTACTACTACTACTACTACTACTACTACTACTACTACTACTACTACTACTACTACTACTACTACTACTACTACTACTACTACTACTACTAGATCCAGGTTGGTATACCTCCTAGTGAAGACTTCAAACTGAAATATATGTTACTACATTAAGGCCTTTGGAAAGCAACCACGACCATGGATCAGCTACAACTTGTGACCAGATTCCTCCACTTATGTACAAACAAGACGTATCATAACCCAACCCAGGCTTGTGGTTGTGAGCACTAACACATAGAACTTTCCAATTCAATACGTAGTTATGCAAGTGAAAATTAACAAAGAACAAATATCACCTTGGCAGCTACTAACAGATACTCAGTATTAAAATTGTTAAATTCAAAAACAAGAGATGAAATACCACCAATCAATAATAGATCTGGAATATACCAAATAAGTTTCTGCCCACCTCGGTAGCATAAATGGTAGCATGTCTGCCTCACATTCAAGAGGTCCCGAGTTCAAATTTCATTCAGGGCAAGCTACCTGGATAAGGTTTTTTCCGGGGTTTTCCCTTATCCTGAAAGACGAATGTTGGGTAACTCTAAGCTCTATGGGCCCCTGAATCATTTGAGAATCATTTCACCTGTTTCATTCATCGTCTGATACGACTTAACGTTGGAGTACGTAAATTACAATAACAAAAAAACTGAATAAGTTATATGGATGTGAAAAATGCTACATAGTTCAAACTAAAAGAAACCTAAAAGCTTGAGTCAAAGAGCAGTTTAGAAAGATCAAATTGAAATAAGAAGATAAGGCAGCAGTAGCATTTCATTTTTGGAAAAAACACCATAACACTGATCCAAATCCAAAATTATTAAAAGGAGTGATAAACCAAAACAAACTGAAAACATGGAAGAATATTTTAAGATGGGAAAATAATAACCAAGTAATGAACTTTGAAATCCGAGTAGTAGATAATTTGACAAAGAGGTTCATAGTTACACCACCAAAGAGAACAGAGCAGACGACAACAGACGCCAGTTGGATAGTGGTTGAAAATGGATGCAACAGCTTCTGAAACTAGCCCCTCAATAAAATAAATATGTATGTGGTATGGTCTCAAGAAGCCTACTAAAAATAGTTTTTTCAATTTATTTCACACAAGTAAAGATTTTCATTTTTCCCAACCTCTACATAAACGAAACGTTAATTCATATTAGCAGTAATTTTGACAAATTAACAACACAGATAAACTTCACAATAGAACTGAGCTTCTTGAGAATTCATTTAAAATACAATGACTTCATGGGTTAGTAGAAACAAAACTTTTGTTTGCAGAAGTTTAAATCACTTTTTATTGCAGTAAACAGAAGCTTTGTACAACGCTGGCATCAGCAAAAGGACGTGACATTCCCAAACAGCAGTTTTCAAGGTTGTCTCGTTACTCTGCTACATGTAAACAATCAAAAGGTTCCACTGCGGTACATCACACTGCACCACTGCAACTAACTCCTTTGCTCACTTTACCACTATTTATACCTCCCAGTCATTGTTACAGAATGCAGTAGACTACTCGATAACAATTGTGACAGCATCAGAAAAGCGGGAAAATTCCAGACTTCTCTGTCATTCTCTCTCTCTCTCTCTCTCTCTCTCTCTCTCTCTCTCTCTCTCTCTCTCTCTCTCTCTCTCTCTCTCTCTCTCTCTCTCTCTCTCTCTCTCTCTCTCTCTTCAATCATCCAACTTTGCACGCCACTTCTGTCTCTTTCTTTCCTGACTACGGGCGCACAGCACTAGCTTGTCGCAGCTCCAACACAACAATGCAATTGGTGACAATACAGTCAAATTAAACAGGTAACCAACTACCTGAACCTTAAAGAGTATTAAATCAGCATCTGAGTTTTAAAAAAGTTCACAAATTGCTAAATCTCAGGCAACTCTATTCAGCGGAACAATATATAAGCTATATTGGTAAGATTTCAAAGACAGTATACAAATAATACTCAACATTCAGCTAATACTTCCTTTTGTTTTATATGGTCATCAGTGAAATCACCTGCAGCCACCTTACAACTGAACCAACTGTCCAAACACTTGTATGTGATATCTACTATATCTTCTGCAAGATAAATTGCATGAATAGATACAATTAAAGAATAAACAATTTCACAGTTCGCTCTTTGATCATCATGCTCCAAGTTACATTAGGGCAGTTCAGTAAGTACTCATATTGCACTGTCATTTGTTAAACATTGCCAAAACTTTGGTACTGAGTCTTAGATTAGTTAGGGTTATACATTCAAGGTGTTTTTAGCAAAATGGCAAATGTGCAATATTGTTCAATGATTTGCTTTTTACTTTCGGATGAGAAAATTTGTGAGAGGGTAAAAACAAAATTGAATGCTAATTATGGGGACCTTTTGAAGCCCACTTCTCTTTCATTATCTTCATCAATTCAATGAGTTTCTGTTGTTATACTTAAACGACCAGGTTGTTACTAAAGGGAAACAAGGATCCCATTCCACTCCTAGCTAATGCAATCCCAAACGAGACTGTATACCCAACTCCAGGTTTCTGATCATCTGACCAAGGCTTTGATTTAGCACAGTCCTTCTTATCTTTTAAAAGGTGATTTTTCATCTACAATGATCAGTGTCAGAGAACTCTGTGAAATTTGTGGTGAACAACATGGCACTGGGACGGGTTTTCTCCAGGATCTCCAGTTTCCCCTGCCGTCTTATTCAACTGGTGCTCCATGTATCATCAATGTCACCACCTGTGGTGCCACTAAACGTTATACATATTCATTTTCTTCCCCAAGCGTCTCTAAGAATTTGACTCATTCGCTTTGGTATCCGTTCACTTTTTCTATACATTGATTTCTCATCGCCAACTATATATATACAGGATGAGTCAAAAGACACCAACAATGCTCAGTATGTTTTGTGGAACAGCAAACAAATCATTCTGCAAGCAGCAACCCGTAACTGGAAATGCATGGATGTATTTTGCAGAGCGTGACAATTCACTTTTTCTTTTTGTGTGGGCGGGGGGAAGATTAAAGTAGCAGAATATTGGGAGAACTACCTATCCCTAAAAGGGGACTATATGGAGTAATAAGTCATTTGTTGTTAACTCTTAACATGGGTACTTACTGGACTGCCTTGTTTTGACCAATAAAACGTCCAAGTACTGTTTCTGATATACTGATCTTTATTTCTGTAGTACTCTGTACAAGGAACTTGTAACATATCACGAGTGCCAACTGATTGTATATCCTCTGTTACTTTTTCTTACCCTTTCTTCCTTTCTTCTTCCTGTAAGGCACCAAATGTCTGCGAACCATTGTCCCCCTCCACCAGGCCAGGATACGAGTAGCCATTTTGGTCAAATATAATTGGTACTCTGCTTCTAATCGCCGATTCTCATTGAAAGCTTTCCAATCATCCATTTGCTTTTGACGGTCATTAAACTGAAACATCACAGCACTTTATTGCAAAGTTCAAACATATGCTGATAAAACTATATATATTCAGTATTTTACACTACATCGCTTATAATTCGATATTTTGAGGGACTAGTTTCAAGCTCAAAGGTTCAACTCAAAATATAAGTGACATAGTATTTTTATAAATTAATTTAAATATCACTATTACTACTATCCTCCAAAAATGCATATTAACAATTATCTCATAATTGGCAGATATTGTGAAAATGTTATTTAAAATAAATTATGTTGAGATCTAAAGTTTTATATACTATGTTACAAAAAAGGTCTAATGTTGTATTCACATGTCTTTCTCAACAAATTATTCTTAGAAAACATTTTTACTGCCTCTGTGGACAAGTGGTCAGAGGTACTGGGTTTGATTTGCAACTGAGGTTCTCCGAGAGAGTGTGCAAGTATGAATGTCAGTCTGTTTAAAGTTAGCAATTATATAAACATTAAGTTGTCTCTCAAGTAAAGGACTCAATATGACAAAAAATGAAAGGGAAAATCAAACAACAAACAACAGACTGAAATAAAAAATTTGTAGAATTGTTTTAAAACATATTTTTATAGATGCAATGTAAGCAGAAGAATGCAGTAAATTTAAATGATAGTCAAATGTTTTAAGAGGTGGTTGCTATGTGCTGCCTTTGTATGTCCAAGAGTGGACAAATGAATCACTTCCCTCTTGAGGAAAGTACAAACAATAACAAGGAATATCTTGGAAATGGTTCACTGCCATAAATTGTAGGTTTTAACAAGACCTAAATGTTTTATGTAGTAAGATTCTGTTTATCACTAATACAAAAGTCATTTTTCAGGACATTTCTAGAAAATGCAAGATGAACATATACACTTTAAGCATATGGTCTTTTAATCATTTCTTTCGTTTTCTGTCTTTTTTCTTTCACTCTGTATTTTCATTTTTGATAACATGACCAGTGTTCAATATAAAGGGTAGTATGGGGTGGAGGACATCTTTGAATACACTCAACTTAAAATAACCATCTGACATCAAAATATGCGACATACATACCAGATCAATTTTCTCTTGCAATTTCCTTGAGTGCTACTCTCGTTCTTCCTTCAGTTTGGTTAATTTGTTCTCTCTCTCTTCCATTTCTGATTCATACTTGTCCATCAACTTTTCCACTGTGTCACCCATTCTCTGCACACAGATAATAATTTCATACTTAACTACCATCTAATATTAAATGTTCACTTTAATTAACAAATATTTAAGTATTTATTAATGGGTTAAGTTTTGAAAGAGTTTAAATAAATTAACAGATTTCTTGGCAACTAAGGATAATAAATTCGTTGAGTGAGAATTTATATAACCTTTACACAAATAAAAATATTTGTCATTGATTCTCCACGTATCTTAAGAAGTTGATGTTAGTACTTCTTTCTTCTTTTTAAAATCGATTTCTAAGGCACATTGCATTCATCTTCAGTTTAGTCCAAACAAACTCCATTGTTAAGTAAATCTCAGTTACCATGTTTTTGCTTTTGTTATGTTATGTTTACAGCATTACCAACATCTGAAAACGAAATAAACCTAAAAACAGAATCAATTGTCGGTATGTCAAAATTCATTATGCGTTGTTTATTTTTTAAAATAAATATTTTTCCCACACTATTAAATATATGGGAACATTTAATTTTTTTAATAAATTAACTTTGGGATTTATTTCATGGTTAAATGTCTAAAAATGATCTGATGGCCGATTTATCAATTTGTTTATATTTAATGTTACGAAAATGTTCTTTCTTTCTAGTTTCTAAACAATGTTTCATCTTTCCAATATAAACCTCATCACAATCTAAACAATTAAATTGATAAATACCAGATTTTCTATTATTAGGAATTTTATCTTTTTTAGAAAATTACAAATAAATCTTTAATACTATATTTATTTTGAGAAACTTAAGTTATACAAACTTCTTTAAAAAATTTGAAAATGTTTACTAACCCAAGGATGCTAAATAATTTTTTCAAAATTATAATCATCTTTTATTTTTAAGAGTAGAAATATCATTAACAGTTCTTTAATATTTAAAATTTTCAAATTTCTTTTGTAATAAAGAAGAATTTAATACATAATGTAAACATACTATTAATACTGCTTTAATTAATGGTTTAATAAAGATTTTATACAAAATCCTTAACAATGGAGTTTGTTTGGAATAAGCTGAAGATGAATGCAATGTGCCTTCGAAATTGATTTTAAAAAGAAGAAAGAAGTATTAACATCAACTTCTTAAGATAAGTGGAGATTCATTAACAAATATTATTATTTGTGTAATATTTATTACTTCACTGTAAATAGCTTCATTTTCTATGTAATTATATAACCTTATTTACAATGAATTATCAGGAAGTATATTACCAGAAAAATGTGGAAACAGTCTTACTATTGTTGTATAGAGATGTAACGAAACATGAATGGCTCAGCAAACAAAGATGGCAAATAAAAACACTTTACAGAGTGAGGGAGGGTAAAAAATAAAAAAGATAGGAGTGTAAGTAAGGACTCAAGTACTTACAATAGCAAATCACCACAAACGGTGTATCTTAAATACGAGAGCCCTTAGTGGTTTACCCGGAAATTAATGAGTCAGTTGGAGAATTTAGTGTCACGACAGCATATTGGCCATGGTAGCTCAATGGGTAAGAGTAACTGGGTGGAAACAAGGTCATCCATGGTTCAAATCACAGCCATGGCATTGAATTTTTCAGTTTGACTCTATCCAAAACCTTCACCTATACTCGGCTAGTGTGAAGGGATGATTAATTTCCATCAATTAAGTTAAATAGAATTTGCGTCAATTATTTTTAATGCAGATAACACCTTCTGAGGTATATAGATGATGGTAGCAGAAAACTCACACAAAGGTTCATAACAACTTATATTACCAGTCAAAAGTTTTCAATCAAATATCACAACTATGGATTTGTGGATAAAACAGTGATTTTGTTTTGAATATTCTATCATATTCAAATTCTGATAGCAAAATATGTATCAACATGTAAACAATACAGGCTTCTGTTGAGTATTTGACCAATTGTCCATGTAGAGGACTGCTGATAAGTACTGACGTTTCCATTCACACAGGCCTTATTCCTTTAGCAGATTGTGTAGCAAGCAGTTCTCATTGATTTACAATACATTGTGTGTTTGTAGACCTTATTAGGTTCATACCATATTACCTCCTAATGGAGGTGAAGAACAAGATTGGAATTTTCCATGTAGAGGACTGCTGATGAGTATGCACAACTTGAGACAGAAACTGCAGATGGGGGAAGAAAACCTACATTAACTAAAGAATGTGTCAACATAAACTAAACGAGCAAGAAAAGGGCGTCGAGGAAGAAAAAACTCCCCTAAGGAAACTGAGAAGAAGTCTGAATATTACTTCCCATGACCGCGAAGGTTAAACCGGAGGGATGAAAAACTGAACTTGCCTAGATATAGATGGGGGTGAGAGTCCAGTAAGAGTAAAAATGAGGAAAACGAACCTCCAATAAAAATGGCTATGCGTCACGTGATACGGACGGAATAGTCATGGAAATAGGAAACTGGGAGCATAGAAAGTCTGCGGTCGGACAGGACGCTGAGTTTCGAGTAAAGGCGCGACACTTCATCGTGGATCCTTTCGGGGGTAGGTAACGTGGTAACGAGCAAGTTGTTTGGGAACAAAGCTGCGATCTAAATGTCATATATATAAACTGGTGGGAGAATTCAAGGAAGATCGCTTGACCCTGAAATGGAGTCGCTCGCCCGTACTAACAAACGCGATTTGCTAGTCCGGAGCATAATCGGTCTTTCGGTGTAGGATCCTTTATATCCACCGATAACCACCTCAAACTGCACTGTTTCCATTCACACAGGCCTTATTCCTTTAGCAGATTGTGTAGGAAGCAGTTCACATTCGTTTACAATACATGTGTGTTTGTGTACCTGATATTTTCATGCCATATTACCTCCTAATAGAGGTAAGAACCCAGATTGGAGTTGTCCATATAGAGGACTGCTGATAAGTATGGACAACTACACTGACGTTTTCATTCACATTGGCCTTATTCCTCTAGCAGATTGTGTAACAAGCAGTTCAAATTTGTTCACAAAACATTGTGTGTTTGCACTCCTGATTAGGTTCATACCATATTACCTCCTAATGGGGTTAGGAGGATTAGAATTGAAGAACATGCTATCATGTAGCTCTGCATCAAGAAGGTTATTCCAGTACGACAATAGTAGTACCGTAAGTGTTAACATTGCAGCAGTTCAAACAAACTGGTGCCAATATAAGTGTTTCTCTATCTGGAAGACCCTGAGTAACATCATATAGGGAAGATCAGTTGATATGTGTACAGAGTAAATGTTAGAGAACTCGTAAACATCTGAAATTTGCAAGGAAGTTAAAAGTATGCCAACCGGTCCACCCTCTGTCTCAGCTGTGCAACATCGCCTTCGTGAACATGGTTAAAGAGGTGCATAGCAGCAACAAAACCTTTATTGCACAAAAAAACAGGATGAAAAGATTTGTTTGTCAACTTCTTGGAGAACATATGAAGAGTCAATGTGTGCCGTCATTGGTGAATCATGATGGAGAGCCAATTATACTCTGGGCATGTTTTACAGGTGATAAATGTCGGTGATTTCATAAGAATTAATGAATCATTAAAGGAAGGATGTCAGAGAATACTGATCAAAACTGCTGTTCAACCTGGCAAGAGACTT
>JAUKNK010000227.1:1257500-1272500 GCA_030765055.1 Mantis religiosa | reverse complement strand
CTACATGGCTATGAGTTAAGTACAAACAGTTAGATGCTGTTAATTGTCATAAATTGAATCCTAACCAGAAACAATATTCCATCGACTGGTGCAGAAAAACTTGGAAAAATTCCAGTGAAGCACTTCAAATTGATTTAGAATATTCCTAATTGAATTTATTGTTATGATCCTGAATGAAGTCTGGCAGTCTGCTACGGTGATTGGCCGTATTGCTTTCTACTAGTACATAACTATTTCTTTACTAAAATTTGTTTTAAATTGTAAAAGATGTCCAAAAAGAAAAACAATTTTACATCATGGCAATGCAGCGAAAACTAAGAACTAAGTATCTGGATGTCCTGACCTAGTACCTTTGTTTCTAAAAGTTAGACTGAATCACTCTTTTGTCATTCAGATGAAGCAGTACAACATTAAAGTAACCTGGTTTCTCAAGTGCAACATTGCTTCAAGGGTTGCTTTTAAAAATGTGTTGATGCTAAAGAAAATATTTTGAAAAGAAACAAAAATCACTTAATCTGTTTAAAACTAATCCTTGTTTAATGGAAATTAATTGTTCTTTCACACTAGCCGTGTGTAGGACGCACTATGAAAGGGTAGAGCCAGAATGATAAATTCAATGCCATAGCCGGGATTTGAACCACGGATCTTCTGGTTTCCGTCCAGCCGCACTACGATTGTGCTACTATGGCCAACGTGCCGATATGACATTAAATTCTCCATCTGACTCGTGTTTCTCCCGGTAAACCACTAGGAGTTCTCATAAACACATGAGACAACTACCTTAATGGCGACTTACTATGCTGTAAGTACTTTAAGGCCCGGGCTTTATAGTTCGGACCACTATTAGGTACAATTAATGGAAATTAATTGAACTTTCACACTAGCCGTGTGTAGGACGCACTATGAAAGGGTAGAGCCAGAATGAAAAATTCAATGCCATAGCCGGGATTTGAACCACGGATCTTCTGGTTTCCGTCCAGCCGCACTACCATTGTGCTACTATGGCCAACGTGCCGATATGACATTAAATTCTCCATCTGACTCGTGTTTCTCCCGGTAAACCACTAGGAGTTCTCATAAACACATGAGACAACTGCCTTAATGGCGACTTACTATGCTGTAAGTACTTTAATCCTTGATTAGTTGTTTAAATATTCTCAGTGGTGTTCTCAAAGATTCTTGCATGTCTTGCCATGATGTTATAAGCAGTCAGAAAGAAGCACATATCTCATTTGTGACCAGCTGAGCTGACAAAGCTTTAGCTGGCTGTTCAGTTTCTCTGACAAATCAATTCTGTACTCATAATAAAAATTTTACCAGCATTACAATCCGACTGCTTATAATGTCACTTTTTCGCTTCGCTGCAAGACTTAGAGCTTGGCATATTTACAATCCACCATCGAATACATATAGGAAATAGACGAGAACCATCCCTGTCCTTTTGTAGTTTTATGAACCGTTTCTCTTTTTCATACTCCTCAGGAGTTTTGTGACTTTTAATGAGACCAATCAGCTCTGACTCCTCTTTCTGAGTAAGCCTGCACACAAAAGAAGAATAACAGCTTAGATGTATATATTAAATTAATCCTACAGTTCAAATGAGTACAATCATCTTTGCAGTTGAACTTCATCAATAAATTCCAATGTGTAAAGACTACGATACAATGAAGCACAAAATTAATATAATTTTGAGTCAAACTAGTATTGTATTGTATTTATTTCATCCTTTGGAACATAATACATATGTTATAGGACACGTGAGTTCAAGATACAGAAATAAATGTAAAAAGTTACATAAGACTAAAAACTGTAACAGATACAGGACCCAACAGAAGTCTAAAATAGAAAAAGCAAATAAATATAAGCTATATAAAGACCATAGAGAAATGCTATATAAAAGTAATTGTTCACAAATGTGGAGTTTACTCTACTTCATAATTTAATTCATTTTAATTTGTTTTGTTCTTTTGATTGATATCAGACACATCATAGTATAAAAATTACTTTAATAACCACTGTCATTATTTACAATCTAATTAACATTTAAAAACTCATTTACAGATTAAAATGAATGTTGCAGTAAAAAGAGTTTTACTCCCTTTTTAAAATGTATAAGGCTCTTTATTTGTTTAATATTTTCTGGTAGCCTGTTCTATAATCTTGCACCTTTATTGATAGCACTAGACCTGAAGATTTCCGTTCTACAACTTTGAATGTGAAACTCATCCTTCTGACTGTATTTGTGAATATCGGCATTTTTGTAATTTTGTATTTGTAGTTTATTTTGTTTTACATGGATCACTAATTCCAAAATATACATACAGGCTAGAGATAATATTTGATGTTTTTTTTTTAATAATGGCCTGCAAGATGCTCTGTTATCCACCCCACTTATTATCCTTATCACTCTTTTTTGAAGTTTAAATACTCTATCTGCCTTTTCCCCAAAGAACACTCAATGCTTCATTTATTGCTAATATTTACCTAGAAAGCGTTTTGTTAGGGCATTCCTAACATCATCAACTGTTGTTGACAAATTCAGCAGTATAGTCCATATCTTTTTGAGACCAAACAAAACCTTTGCCAAAATAACAATCTTCTATAGCGTTTCTTGGTATATTACGTGCTCTAGGAATTATTTGTTTTTTGTACATATGCATTAAATGATGAAAAGTTTCAGTAGGCTGTTTCAATTTGGTATTTGTATTTCTATTTATTCCATTCTTTGAAACATAATACATATCTTATAGGACACGTCAGTTCAAGATACAAAGATAAATATAGAAAGTTAAATAAGACTAAAAACTGTAACAGATACTATACCATTATTTAGAAGTTACTCAAGTTAATCTAAAATGCCACTTATGCCTGCATCTGCAGCATAGGTCTACCTCACATTTAAGAGGTTCTGAGTTCAAATCTCAATCAGGGTGCTACTTGGATAAGGCTTTTCCCAGTGTTATCCTGAAAGATAATTTATAATTTATTTGTGAAGGCATACAAAACAAAGATGCATGAAAATAGTTTCACATATGATGGCTTACATCTTTACAATAAGCTACCTGAATCTATAAAACATAGTGAATCACATCAATTTAAGAAATTGTTATTAAACTTCCTTAGAGCCAATAGCTTCTACAGAGTGGATGAATTTTTAAATTTATAAATATTTAGTTAGCTACCTTAATTATAAATATTGTACTTAGTTTTTAATTTGATGTGTACTAACATGTACCTACATGTTTTAATGGATGAATCAATAAATCAAATCAAATCAAGATAAATGTCAGATAACTCTAACCTCTATGGACCCTTGACTCATTTGAACATCACCACCCATTCCATTCATTGTTTGATATGATATACGTTAGATGATGTTAATTTTAGAAATAGAATGCCAATTGTGCATTTTGCACAATGCACATGCACATGCACATGCACAAACAAAATGGTGCCAACTTAAGGCTAAGAAATGCCGATTGCTGAAAATTTCATACCAAAGCTTGTGAGCAAAGCAGTCTTGCATTCTTAATGTGCTTATTATTACTATTTCTAAATCTAGGTTTCTGATTTACAGGAAGTTAGGTTACGTTTAGGTATTTTATGTGAGTTTAGATTTATGATTCATAGGAAGTTATGTTAGATTAGGTTAGGTTTAGTTATTTTATTTATGGTTAGGTTTTTTGTTTCCCAGGACGTTAGGTTAGGTTAGATTTATTTATTTTATGTAAGTTTAGATTTCCGATTCATAGGTTAGGTTAGGTGTAAATTTTTGTCTTAATATAAACTAGCAATGTACAATGTATATTAGCAACCACTCCACCATTTCATCCTAACCGAAACAGTGCTTCTATCCCGGGAATGTGGTAAGTAAAATGGGAAATACAAATTCAAGAGCTAGCATTAAAACTGATTAGAGTTACATTATTTATTAAATCCATTAGAGAATCTGGAAACACAAAAGTGTTGAGAATCATATGCTTTACTTACTTCCATTCTGCAATGTCTTATGGCATACTATGCTGGAGTAATGTAAAAACTGCAGATTGCAGAAAACAGCAATATGCCAGTGGCGAGGCATTAATGCTTCCTCTGTTGCCACCGGCAGCAGCTAATGAATTCAAGAAAGTGTATCCAAACATTAATTTTGGTTCAAAGAACTATGGAAAGACTAAGGAACTTCACTTTCAGATTTCAATTGCGTTAATTTGTGACTGACTCACTAGGACCAGTCGGTGATAGATCCCCCAAGATTGGTCATTTATCATCCTTCAGTTCTAAATAGCTCATTATGTTACTAGTGATGCTCACAAGTAAACTTGAAGCATATGGATGTTAATGACCTTGCGAGGCAACCAGAAATTTATAATAATTTGTTTATAGAATGACTGTTGCCAGAACAGTGAAATGGCAAATCTTGCATTTTAGAGTTACGTCTTTGCATGTAATAGTAATATGATGAATGATTTAATGTTAAAAGTACAATAAGAAGAATGGCATCACAATTTGCAGGTAAAAGTGACTGAGACTGTGCGATCGAAACCTTTTAAATCGGTCCTTGAGTTCGTGTTTCTTTGGTGAAAAATATCAACAGGAAGGCCATTTCCGGATCTTAAACCTTTATAAACTGAATCAAACTATGACAAATTTAATTTTGACCATTCCTCCACCAGTACATGAGCAGAACAATCTGTTGCAGTGCTCACAGAGAAACACTCAAACTCAAAATAGATTTTGATCGGCCCATTGAACTGAAGTACAAGTAGACTCTATAAATTGTGTAATCGTGACTGCCACTCACCAGATTAAGTCTGAAGCAATCAGTATAACACCTTTGAATCACCTATGCCTCACCCCTGCAGTATGCTGCATTGTAAATATCTCCTTTTCTACCAGCTGTAAACTTTTAAAATTTTGAAAGCACTCCCATTCCGGTGTTGAAGTTCTAGTTATGATATGATGATGCTGATGATGATGATGATGATGATGATGATGCTTGTTTCATGTACAATGATTTGGCCTAACAGGCACTTACTTATCAATGAGACTGACGTATTTGATCTCTGGTTTTCCACAGGTTTATGGTAGGTATTTCCAAGGATACTCAGCTCAGAAACTGCTTCCTCAAGTATACTGATGATGGCGGCTTGCTCCAATGCTGACATATTTTTAGATCTTTGAAAAATTTGTGCTTCACTGAGTAGAATCTCTGCTTCCTGTTCTGTTTCCTTTCTTTTCTTTTTGACCAAATCGAGGACAACGGCTGCAAGAGCTTGATCTTCTTGCTCCTCCATTAGTAGTTGCTTATGCATGATCTCAGCCTCTCTCTTGCGAAATTTGTCTGATGCTACACTGGGCCGTTGAATGCTTCTGGTTGAGGCAGTGCACTGAATTGTTTCAACATTACCTTCATCTCGATGTGGTTGTATTATGGACTGAAGTATAGCACTTTTGTCCCTCCTTCTTATTGCTTCAGGTGAATCTTCTGCTGGTCTAGTATGTGATGCAGATTTTGCAGCAGCTCCTTTAGTAGCAAAAGACTTTACTTTCTCTGTTTTATTAATTTCCATTTCGGGTTTTTGTACCATTTCAGTTTCTGTAGACTCAATATGGTTTTCAGATGCTGCAACACTTCCCTTTGCCTTACCTTTTTTTCTTTTCTGGTATTTCTTCATTTTGCTCATTTGTTACAGACTTTTCACCTGATTTCCTTGTTGATTTTGCAGTTTCATTTTTTTCAGATGGTGCTTTGAAATCTGCATCAGCAATTCTTTTTTCTGCCTCACCCTTTCCTTCAAAGCTAACATATTTACTATCCCCCATTAGAGCAATAAACCATGCAACTAACCTTTGCTCACATTAGGGCGCGCCGTGGCTCAGTGGTTAGACCGCTTGTCTCTCACCAAGGCGGCCCGGGTTCGATTCCAGGCGACCGCAAAGTGAGATTTGTGGTGGTAAAAACGGTGGTGGGGCGGGTTTTCTCCGGGACCTCCGGTTTCCCCTGCCATCTCATTCCACCGGTGCTTCACCTTCATTTCATGTATCATCAGTGTCACCGCCTGCGGTGCCGTGTGCAGTAAAAGCGGGCGTTAAACACTACACACATTTTGCTCACATTAGCAAGAGAAAACTGATTCTTAGCAACATCTAAATAATCAATAACCTACACAGATCTCTTTGAATCCTCAGAAAACCGAAGCTAAAATCTTCACTCTTCGCCGATGTACTCCGCTCACTCCGTTGTGTCTCTACAGGAACAATGTCCCTTGGCTCTCCAGTACAACTCCCGTTAAATACCTTGGAGTGCTCTTGGACATTCGACTGACCTGGCGTGCTCACATCGATCGTCTTATATCACTGACCTCCGGACGACTTTCAAAACTCTCACCTCTGTTGCATCGCCGTTTCAGCCTCGGCCTACAGTCTTAATTGTTACTCTACAAATCACTCGTTCGTCCGCTTATTACATATGCCTGCCAAGTGTGGAGGCCGCACACAAATGTCATCTGCGTCGTCTTCAGGTCATACAGAAACGCTTCATGCGCATCTCTACCAACGCTCCATGGTTCATCCATAATCAGCAGCTCCATCACGAACTAGGACTGTTAGCTCTTCACGACTACATTCGCAGGATCGCTCTTCGTGTCTTTTCCACACTGCCAGAAGTTCCAGGAGCTGTGTATTATAACATCGGCGTCCGCACGGGCCAGCCCTCACGCTTGAAGAGGAGACTACCACAGGACCTGCTTCTAAGTGCTACCTCTGACTCGAGTGATTCTAGTGCTTGATGTCTGTCTTACATCTTCTTACATCTCAGAGAGTATTATTGGAGATCTAACTTAATGTAGTCAGGGGGCGGCCTGCTAGCCTACCCTTGAGTGTTATTGTTCTTATTATATTGTTACCTTCTTTTCACTCTGATCTGTAAAGCAGTGTACTGCTGATCGATCAATAAAAATTATAAAAAAAGTTTATAATTCTGTTGTTCCTATCCCACATAACATAAATTTACATTACTGCCATGGTTGCTCTATGTAAACAAACATTCCTTCTTGAAAATAGTTTATTCTAAATTACTTTGTATCACATCAGAAGTTTATTCCATGTTTTCTACCTGAATTAAAATGTTAAGTTTTTGCTTTAAAGCACATTTTGTAGTTTCTACAATAGCTAGCTACAGAAAATGGTATCTCTAAATCTTGCACTTTCTACAAACTGTTTGCAACACCTTCTATCTAATTCATAGTTTCTAAATTATATAAGTGCATAACAATTTTAAATAATGACTATCCAAAATTTTTTAAAACGTTAAGGATTTGAATCAAAAGCTTTAGTACACATAAAATGGAAGCCCTAGTTGCACCTGATGGAGGTGCAAAAAGACACACCTACTACTTTTGTGGTCTGCTAACCTGGGTTCAATTCCTGACCGGAGGGTGAGAATTTTGCTTTGATGAGGATTATTATGAATGTGTCTGTAATATTCACACAAATATTAACACTGTCATTGCTGTTAAGCAATTTTCCCCAATGTGACCTCGGCAAAGACTTTGTGTCAATAAGCATACACAATTAAATTTAAAGGTGAGTTGATTAATGACACTAAACAACATTTACTTCTAAACTTCCTGGAACATGTTTCAGAGGCTGCTTTCCTCCATTGTGAACCCAACATCGACTGGTTCTCAGTGGTGTATCTGGCAATATTTTGTTGGTGTCCTCTGGTGGCAGTTTAAGGAACTTGCTGAACAAATCTTTTTGTGGGATGTCGAAATTGAATACCTTGTTCCTATTTTTTATGTGAAAATTTGTTCCCGTTTGGACAGTTCTTGTTTTTCTGTTTAGATTTGCCTCTGAATTTATGTTGTGTTTTTTTCCAAAAATGCGTGGCAACTGCTGATTTTTCTAATTTTTAGTATTTTATGTTCCTAAAGTGTTCCTTTGCTATTAACGACAGGCTATTAAAGAAAAAGGCTTTCACTGCCAGCATTTTGTACAGTAGAGGTTTCCGAGCTGTAAGGCCGTGGTCCACTAGGTTTCTTCATCTCGCTGCCAGACCTTTCGCTTGTAACTACGGCAAGCATCATCGGTGGCAAGAGTACAAGATCTTTTCTACACCAATGATGCTTGCCACAGTTGCAAGCAAAACGTGTGGGAGAGGGATGAAGAAACACAGTGGACCACAGCCTCACAGCCCAGAAACTTCTACTGTTCCTTTGCTCTTGTTTCAATATTTATTTTGGGTTTTCCAGTTCAAAACTGTGGTAGAAAACACATAAACAAACTGGCTAACTTCAGCTACTACAAAGGAAGCAAAACTCTTAAGAATATTTGTAGATGAGCACCTCAAATAGATTAGCCAACTAAATTATATAGAAATGAAATTAAATATTGTCTATATACAAATATAGTAATTTGTTACTTAAAACTTCACTTATCTGATAAGAAATGATTATAATTCTTATAAATCCTTCAGGATCGCAATTTCATGTATATTTATACACATCTTCAGCCAGGAACAAAGCTGTCGCCATGATTACTAAACACTAGCTGTTGATATGTTCTTGATAGTATTAACAAAATCTGAAAATAAAGCAAATTTGAAAACAGAATCAACTGCCGGAATTTCAAAATTCATTGCACGATGTTCATTTTTAAAATAAATATGTTGTCCCCAACAATTTAATCTATCGGACCATTTAATTGTTTTAGTAATGTAACTCCTGGATTTATTTCATGATTAAATGACCAAAAATGATCTTCTACAGCCAATTTATCAGTTTGTTTATATTTAATGTTACAAAAATGTTCATTCGTTCTGGTTTCTAAATTATATTTGGTCTTTCCAATATAAACTTTATCACAATTGAAACGATTTGAGAAATACCAGATTTTTTATTATTAGAAATTTTATCTTTTATAGAGAAATGCAATAAATTTTTAATACATGTTTTAGGTAGCATAAATGTAACCGTTTTTTAAGTAGACACCAATTTTGTGCTTGTAATTGTAGTTACGTCATCCACTCACTTTAACCCCCTGTATGTCTGGAGGGCCACACCTGTCTTTGGTTAATGGGTCCATCAGACCGGTCCGGGAGCATTCAAAACTGCTGTCACACCTTCTGAATCTAAAGCAGCATTATGTGCAATAAGTTCATATAAAATAAGGCCAATCCAAATTAAAGAATGTCACAAAATGATCCAACAACTTCAAAAACTGCAGAAAAGAATTATATTACAGTGGATACCTGCACATTGTGGAATTGCTGGAAATGAATCAGCCGATCTTCTTGCCGAAAAAGGTGCACCTTCAATTCATAACAGAAGTAAAAGCTTACCCTTTACATCCATCAAAATATTAATAAAAACATAAAAACAAACAAAACCAATCAATATCTAACAAAGCCAGATATAAAAAAATGGAACATTTTAATTAAAAATCCAGGATTATTCCAGAAATACCACGTAAAGCTGCTGTAGCAAATTTTAGATTACTTAGGAACATAATTGTTTGTCCAAACAGTTACACAGAATAGAAATGTATACAAGTCCGAATTGTCCTTTGTGCAACAAAGAAGAGGAAATGACTGAAGAACATCTTTTAACCTGTGAAGTCATACCTGCCGGACGCCACTACACAGAAATATTGGAGAGCAAGAGAGCGAATGGCTTCATTGCCAAAGCCTAGCATTTAAAAATAATGTCATCCAACTATCGGGAGGCACAAGAAACGACAGCTGAGAAGGGACCAGAGGCCACGCCACACCCACTTATTTGTCTCCTGTCACTAACTGAAGGAATGATTAGGAGAGGGATTGCGGACCACTGAGCCGTCTCTTTACCCTCCCCCTAAGTTCTCGAACGTGCGGGTTGTTTTGTCTAATCTGGAAACTTCTAGATGGCCAGCTGACCCTATATAAGCAACACATCGGGCTGCAGGAGAGTTAGTCAGTGCTTGACCTGCTAGTGTACGACGAGAAGACTGTGTGGGTGCATCGGTGGACTGTACGTAATTACGAGTGCAAGTGAATTTGTAACGGATGAACTGGTGAATCATAATTGTGTGCATTACGTAATTCTGTGTGATTGGCAAGAGTTTAATTGTAAGTCGGTGGAAATAAAGAACATTTTTGAGTGGTGCAATTGGACTTTTCATTTCACGAACCCACAAACTCACACTGGTGTCAGGAAGCGGGACGACATCACCGAACATTGCAACAATGGACGCGGCATTTAAAAAGATTCTGGAGAAGATGATGGAAATGAAGGCCGAACTGACATCGGAAATGAAGACGGCAAATGACATCACCGAGAAAATGGAAAAGAAGTTGGTGACGGCAAATAACAACTTGGCCGCGAAGATGAACGAGTTAACAACAAAAACAGAAGCGGCAAACGACAACTTGGCCACGACAATGACCGCAAAGATGGCCGAACTGACCAAGGAAATGGAGGTGGCGAACGAGGCTCGCGCCGCCAAATTTGAAGAACAGTTGGCCGGCGTAAAAGAGGACGTCAAGTTTTAGGCGAGCGCGTCGAAGACCTGGCGAGCCGCGTTAATGAGCTGGAAGCAGCGACAGCAGCGTCAAGTCCCTGAGTGCCATGGTGGAGGACGTCGTCTGAAGGAGGTTGAAGGTTTTGAAGCCCGACGCGCTGGGACGCGACACAACATCGGCGCGCGTCAAACCTCCGAAATATGACGGCGCGTCAACGTTTGAAGTCTTCCGCCGCCATTTCGACACAGTGGCCAAGCACAACAGATGGTCACCGGAGGAGGAGGCCACACAGTTAATAGCCAGCCTCCAGGGATGAGCCGCCGAAGTCCTAAACGCGGTGCAGACAACGGCGGCGCCCAAGGACATCTGGGAGAACCTGGAGAATCGTTTCGGGAACCACCGCTTAGCCGCAGCGTACCGCAGCCAGCTAACGGCAAGGTCACAGCAGCCGAGGGAGACGCTGCAGGAGTTCACCATAGCGATTGAGCAGCTGGCTAGCAAGGCCTTGGTTGACCTGCCACTGGAGTTCGTATCCCGGGAAGCCGCCTACAAATTTGTCGACGGAGTACGGGACAAGGAGATTCGTCAGCGCCTAATGCTCGGCGGTTGTAAAACCATCCACGAGGCACTGATAGTGGCATTAAGGATGGAGGCGGCCAAAGTAACAGCTATCCCGACGTCGAGAGCGAGGAGTGTCCGCTACGCCGGAGACAGAAAACCAGCTAAGGGACGCCGGCGAACACCTAGTGGCCTGTGTTCTGGGTGTGGACATCCCGGACCCTGCAGAGGGACTCCCCACAGCAGGAAGAGCAGCTGGAAGAACGAGTAAGGTCCGGCTTGGAGAGGGGCACGTCGGCGCCATTACCTCCATCCCCTCGAGTGACACTGTGCGCCGTTAGCCGGCGTATGGATGACAGCCTCATCGCGGACGGTTGGGTGAGAGGTAAGCCGTGCCGCGTGCTGGTGGACACTGGGGCAGCCGTGACCATCATCGGACCTGACGTGGCGAAGGGTTTTGCCGACGAGGAAGCCGAGCCGACCATACGAGCTGCTCACGGCTTCGGGCTAAACCTTGCCTGTGGCGAAGGATTCCCTGCTGGAGCTGGCCTTGGCGCGGAGTGTCGTGCGTCTGTGGGTGTTCGTGGCGAAGATGGCTGAGGAGCTGATACTGGGATTGGATGCCCTCAGGAGCCACGAGGCGACGGTCGTCGTCGGCAAGAAGGTCCTGCAGCTCAATGGAGAAGAGGTTATACTCCGTCAACCAGAGGAGTGCCTTGGAATTTGCAGGGTCGTCTTGAACGAAGACGTGGTTGTCCCCGCGAGGTGCGAGGTAGTGGTGACGGCGCGACTGGAAGGCCAGAGAACCAGGAACATTTTGCTGGACCAGAAAATGCCTGTACACGAACTAAGTGTAGCCAGGGCACTGCTGCCGTGCCGAGAGGAGGTGCCAGTGAGACCGCTAAATCCAACGGACACCGATCACGACGTTCTGGCCGGGACGGAGTTGGGAACGTGCGAGCCCGTGGTAAGCGTGACAGCAATCGACAAGACGCAGGAGCCGGTGTCGACGCAAAACCTGGGGCCCCGTCTAGAAGGCTTACTGGAGAGGGCGGCCGAACACCTCACCGCAGAGCAACTGGAGAAAGTTCGACTTCTGCTAAGACGATACCAGCGCGTCTTTAGCCAAGGTGATAGTGACTACGGCCGCACGGACAAAGTGCTTCACCGCATCGACACCGGGGACGCCCGGCCTATTCGGCAACCACATAGACGCGTTCCGCTGGGAAGCAAGGGGCGGTACGAGACATGCTGGAGGACATGAGATCCAAGGGAGTGATTGAAGAGTCTGGCAGCCCTTGGTGTTCCCCTGTAGTCTTGGTGACAAAGAAGAACGGCGAGCTGCGCTTCTGCGTAGACTACAGAAAGTTGAACGCTGTCACCCGAAAGGACTGTTTCCCCTTACCCAATATTGACGACACCTTGGACACGCTAGCTGTTGCACAGTGCTTCTCGACCCTGGACCTGAAGTCGGGCGACTGGCAGGTAGCTCTAGACCCAAGAGGCAAGGAGAAGAGCGCATTCTCGACAGCCAAGGGACTGGCAGTTCACGGTTAGGCCCTTTGGCCTCTGCAACGCACCAAATACCTTCCGACGCCTCATGGAGTCAGTGATGAGAGGGTTGACTTACGACGCCTGCCCGCTATACCTGGACGACATCATCATCGTCGGGAAGACTTTTGAAGATCACCTCGAGAATCTGAGTAAGGTGCTACAGAGACTGCAGGCGACCAACTTGAAGCTGAACGCGAAGAAGTGCCAGCTCTTCCGCAAGGAAGTGAACAACTTAGGACACATAGTCTCAGCAACCGGAGTGGCCACAGACCCGGAGTAGACACAGGCTGTGATAGATTGGCCTCGCCCAAAGGATAGGAAAGAGTTGCGCAGTTTCCTGGGGCTGTGCAGTTATTACCGCCGCTTCATAAAGGGGCTCTCCAACATCGCAAAGGCCCTCACCCGCCTGACAGAGGAACACCGGCCTTATGTGAGGACAGAGGACGCCGAAAACGCTTTCCAGCACCTAAAGGAGACCCTGTGCAGTGCTCCAATTTTGGGTTTCCCATAACCGGGTGGCACCTTCATTGTGGAAACCGACGCTAGCGACCATTGCATTGGAGGTGTCCTATCGCAGATCCAGGATGGCCATGAGCGGGTGATAGCCTACTACAGCAAGACGCTATCCAAGGCAGAGAAGAAATACTGCGTCACCCGACGAGAATTATTGGCGGTAGTAGAGACTGTGGAGCACCTCCACAAGTACCTGTACGGTCAGCTATTCCACCTGAGGACTGACCATTCCGCCTTAACCTGGCTATTGAGCTTTAAGAACCTGGAAGACCAGACAGCACGTTGGGTCCAGAGGCTGCACAAATACAACTTAACCTCGGAACATCTCAGAAGGAAGAGCCACGGTAACGCAGATGCTATGTCCCGAAGACCCTGTCCAGAAGATTGCGGCCAGTGCACGAGAGTGGAAGAGAAGGAGCGTGCGGCAGCAGTCCGAGTAGTCACGGCAGTGCCTGCGGATGGCTGGGATAGCGCAGGCCTGAGGAGGGAGCAGCTGGCGGACGCAGACTTGGGGCCAATCTTGAGGGAAGTGGAGGCAGGGACAAGACCAACCTGGGAGGATATCGCACCAAGGAGCGCCACCTACAAGTCGTACTGGGCCCAATGGGACTCCTTGCAGAACAGAGAGGGCGTGCTGTTCCGGATATGGGAGTCACCCGATGGGTAGGCGCAGAGAGAACAGTTGGTACTTCCCCGGAGTAGGGTCCCGGAAGTCCCGGACGATGTGCTCGCCGGTACTTCAGGAGGACACCTGGGAGTGAACCGAACGATTGAGAAACTACGGCAGCGCCACTACTGGTTGGGACTCCGAGCAGATGCTGAGAGATGGTTCCGTCAGTGTCACGTGTGCGCGGCGAATCGTGGTCCCCAGACTAGGAGCCGGGGTCGCATGCAGCAGTACAACGTCGGAGCGCCATTCGAACCGATCGCGGTTGAAATTGCTGGACCATTCCCAGTTTCCGACCGAGCCAACAAGTACCTAATGGTGGTCGTGGACTACTTCACTAAGTGGCCGGAGGTGTATGCCATCCCAAACCAAGAGGCAAAGACAATTACAGACTGCCTCGTGGAGCAAGTATTCTATCGATTTGGTGTGCCGTTAGAGCTATACAGTGACCAGGGTACCAAATTTGAGTCCAACTTAATGAAGGAGGCACTACAAAGGCTTGGGGTAAACAAGACCCGCACGACGCCTCTACATCCCCAGTCAGATGGCATGGTCGAAAGGAACACCAAAATCTTAGAGGAACGCCTGAGGAAGGTCGTGGCCAACCACCAGCAAGACTGGGACTTCAAGGTGCCACTGTTCTTGCTGGGCTACCGCTCGTCTACACACGACACAACTGGGATGACGCCAGCCAGCTTAATGTTCGGCCGAGAGTTACGCCCCCTTGTGACCTGGCTTTTGGAGGACCTCCGGAAGCGAAACAGCCAGCGACCGAGTATGTGGAGAACTTGGTGGACAATCTCCACGACATGCACGAGAAGGCCTTCCAGAAAATCCAGAAGGCGAGCGACCGCATGAAGACCAGGTATGACAGGCAAGCCAAAAGCGAAGGGTTCCAACAAGGTGACCTGGTCTGGTTGTACCGTGCGACTCGGACCAAGGGACGCATCCCGAAGCTCCAGCAGCCAATGCAAGGACCGTACCGGGTGGTGAAGAGGATTAACGACGTGTTCTACCGCATCCAGAAGGTTCCCCGAGGGAAGATGTTGGTGGTACGCCTGGATCGTCTAGCCCGCTACGATGGTGCTGTTCGGGACGACCAGATTTGAGGAGGGAGCAGTGTCAACCAATTATCGGGAGGCACAAGAAACGACAGCTGAGAAGGGACCAGAGGCCACGCCACACCCACTCATTTGTCTCCTGTCACTAA